>JARQZK010004354.1:0-180000 GCA_030704885.1 Cynegetis impunctata | reverse complement strand
TATATATATATATATATATATATATATATATATATATATAAATATATAACAAATTTAAAAGCGACCCTGCACCTCACATTTGGCTTTGGATACATTGTAATTAACATATCAACTACTAGCCAATTTTAACAACAAAGCATATGTAACTCATAGGCACTCAATGACAGAAACTATGTTTCACTAAGTAGAAACTAATAAATGAAAATGTTTCGTGATAAACAGACCTTGATTCAAGAAATCAAAGAAATTAGATGCCCCACAATATAATTGTCAATTCTCGTTAGTATTGATTGTTCTCTAGTGAAATCGAAACAAAATGCTAGATTTATTTATAAGATATGTGTATCTAGCTTATCAACTACTCAAATGGGCGATAAGTATATGAATTTTTCACCTCGTTGGCCTTGTTTCTGTTATATTATTTTGTTTTTAAGTTTTTATGTTCTTGGTTTTGGGCTCAATGAAAACTTCTTCAATATAAGTTTTAAATCATATAATGAGACAGATAACGTTTCAGCTGGATTTTCAGCCTTTCTCAAATCTTTGTATTGTAATACCTTAGAGCGTGAATATATCCTCGCCGCATCTACAGTAATGGTTTACACAATTACACATAACAACTCATTTTTAAACTTATTTTTAAAAATAACAATATATTACATTTTCGACATCATATTTGAATTTTTATAACCGATCCTTCACTTCGAAAATTCAGCTGCCTCTCACTACTCTGAAACAGTCGTAGTGGGAGGCAGCTGAATGTTCGAAGTGAAGGATCGATTATAAAAATACAAATGTGTTGTGGAATATATTATTAGTATATCAATCTGGATTACCTGAGTTACCTCCTGTAACGATCGCAGTTTTTCCCACCAAACACACCATGCTGTCAGAATCTCCTGAGGTGAAAAATTCATATATCGCCCATTTGAATAGTTGATAAGCTAGATACACATATCTTATAACTAAATCTAGCATTTTGTTTCGTTTTCACTAGAGAACAAACAACACTAACGAGAATTGACAATTATTGTGGGGCATCTAATTTCTTTGATTTCTTGAATCAAGGTCTGTTTATTACGAAACATTTTCATTTATTAGTTTCTACTCAGTAAAACATAGTTTCTGTCATTGAGTGCTTAATGAGTTACATATGCTTTGATGTTAATTGGCTAGTAGTTGATATTATGTTAATTAGAATGTATCCAAAGCCAAATGTGAGGAGCAGGATCGCTTTTAAATTTGTTATATAATTATATATATATATATATATATATATATATATATATATTTTTATATATATATATATATATATATATATATATATATATATATATATATATATATATATATATAAAAATATATATATATATATATATATATATATATATGTATATGCAAATATATTTTGTTTTGTTTTGTTCCAACATCCCCTATCAGACCAAATGAGTGACGGGGAGGTGCCCTAGAGAACATTTTTCAAACCGGTAGTAAAATATGTGGAAATTATCTAAGAACAATATATCCAAAATTTAACCTTCTAGTCTAGGACTTAAATAGCGAAAACCGAGTTTGGAACTTTGAATGAGTAGTTGTTACGTAATCATCTTTGAAAAAACGGCTTTCTAGGTTTTCCTAGTACTTCAAATTTTGGTCGCAAACTAATACTCTGCCTTTCTCCCACTTATGTGGAACAACCGTGAAATATATGCCAAGCTTTCATTGTGTGGCCGCAATTTTGACACCAACATTGTTTCTTTTTGTTTATCACATGTACAGTTCGAAACACATGCAGCACTCACAAAACGCTATAATGCACTTATTAATTATAGGTGAAAGGGGAACTTTATCGTGGCTTCGGTAACTTTTAGGCTGTTTTGTAGTTATCGCCACTATATACCCTGAAATATCTACAAATATTCTACTTAATGGTAGTAATGACTTTGAAGTGATAAGAGTGGTCGCTTCTTGCAGTGGAGTGACAAATCGTTCAAACACACAATGTGTCTTAAAAATTACTCCGAAGTAATTTCTATAAAATGCGCTATATTTACTGACAAAATATAGGACGCCATTACATTTATTCCGATTTCCTTATAGTAGTACAATTATGGAATCTTCAAAAAAATTGCAAAAAATATAAATTGAAGCGAAACTGAACGCATATAATTAGGTAGTAGAAATGTCAAAAAAATATATTTGTCCACAATTGTACTATAAATCATTCATTATACGTGTGCTTCCTGAAGTAAAATTATATCTATTAATCACTAGTGAAAAATGGTTTATTATACACTGCAAAACGTATGTCCAAACTTGAGACTATCTTTCACATTGTTAGGATAGTATTGTTATTAGATTTTTAGGTTTTATGTAACTAAGATAACTTTTAGGCCAAATTATTAAACTATTATTTAATATAATGCCCAACTTTCATCAGAGTGAAAGAAAGGAATGGAATCGATGTCAATTGAAATAGTTGACGTTTACGAGAGTATGCAGTTTTTAGTGAACACAGAAAATGTTATGTCAACGCTTTTGATAACTATTTTTATTGTTGAAAATGCAGATTATTACTAATTTTTTCGAGGAACTCGTGGACAAAGTATAGTATTCTACTCGCACAAAATAAAATTTTTTCGCTCGGGTGAATTGCGACACGAGCTGCAAGCGAGTGAAAAATAGCAATCATTTTGTGCTCGTTGAATAATATACTATTACTGATTAAGTAAATGCATTTTTATCATTGCTTTCCTGAAAATTAAAAACGATTGAAAATAGGTTTTGAGTGGTTGCATTGTTTTGGTCTATCAACATCACATTTGACAGAGTTTCTTAAATCGTTTTGAATTCATTCGCACTCGGAGCTCGTAAATCAGCAAAGTTTTGTGTACCCATACAAGTCCCACACAATATCTACTTAAACAAGAAAATATATTTCCATTTAGTTAAGGAGGCTGAATAATGACGGGAGATGCTATTTAAACTTAATCCAAATATGCAAGACAGAGAAAAGGTTAACCAGACGCCAAAGTAATGTAGGCGGAAACAAAAATATGATAAAGTAGCGGTGACCCAGCAACTACGTTCCCGTCACGTAGTTGTTCCCCATTTTGGTCGTAGGCACGTAATGGGATCGTTACAATAATGTTCCCGTCACTAGTAACTATAACGTTACAGTTCCCAACAATAGTCGACGGGTCGTACTAACGACTAAAAATGCTGCTTGGGTAGGCTACGATTTCAGATTGAAAAAACATTAATTCCATATCATTGGTCGATAGACCGTATCTGGTCTTATATAATATATATATATATATATATATATATATATATATATATATATATATATATATATATATATATATATATATATATATATATATAGACAAGGTGTTCTTCATTTTTGAAAAACCTGAAAGTCCTGGAAATCTCAGGTAATTTTTTTTCTCCTGAAATATCCTGACTTTCTCAGGGTTCTTTTTTGGGTTCATTCAGGGAATTTTCTGACAGCATGTGCACATGACGTAAGTTCTTTCAGAAAATCACTTGCTAAAAACATGTATTAATGTGTCTAAGACATTCATAGAAAAAAAATCTGGTAGGAGTGCTCCAGAAAAACCGTATCGTCATACACCTGGAAAAATAATATGGAATATCCTGGAATTCTCAAGGAATTTTAGATCCTGACTAGAGTAGACACCCTATATACAGGGTGTCCCACCGGGAAAGAACGCGATCTGTATATGGAAAACTACACATAGGAAACTTTTGAAAATTTGTCAGTATACTAAAGTTGATAGGGGCAACTCGACCAAAATATTTTCAAGATGGTGGCAGTTCCGGTTATACCGGAAGGAGATACCAACTTGCTTATTTTAAATTGGATACTCTATATATTAATACATTTTTAGATTCTACGCAAGATTCTAGGAAGATTTTATGTATTATGTTCTATACCTAAGTCTAAGCGTTTTTGACATATTTAGGTTTTTATGTCAAAAATGACGATTGCAAGCCCTAATATAATTATCAATTGTTCCTATAAGGATTCCCGTATTACTCACTTTGGGGTGGATTCCTTATTGAAAAAGATTTGCATCAATAGATTTTGTATAGTATTTGGATAACTAATCATACAGGGTGTTCGAAAAAAAAGATCTAAAATGAGATTGAGAAAACTGACAAAAATCAATTTTTTCAAATGGTAACCCCCTAGTTTTCTTATTTTGTAGTATTTAGCATTTAAAATGAAGATAACTTTGTATAAAGTTATCTATACCTAAAATTTGAAGTTTTCGAAATATTGCCAATTTAATATTTTTATATGGCGATTTTGCATTTAATCGTTAAACAATTAGATCTGGGATAGCCACGATCGTATTTGACATTTCAAATCATCGTAATGGCACCCCGGTTAAATTATACAAACGAAAATTATTTAAACTTTTAAGGCTTATCTGAATAATTTTCATTTAAATGCTGCACTAATGAAAATATGGATAGCATAGGGATGATATTTGTGTTTCCGTAAAATTCTTAGAACTGACGATTTAGATAAGCCTGATTCTAATGCTCCCTGCCTTGAAGATTTTGTTGTATATGCTTCAAAATATCCGAAAATTGCTATTTCAATATTTTCATTGTTAACAATTGGTTTCTTTTTGTACACTTATGCCTTTACGGATCAAAAATTCTTGAAGTTTTCTTTAATTCGTTCAACAGTATTTGGTGATGGTTTTTGTTCATGAGGATATCGGGTCGCACATGTATCACATGTTCTTGAAATAATTTATCACATTGTCCATAAATAATAAATAAGTTCAAATAATCTTCGTTTGTATAATTTAACCGGGGTGCCATTACGATGATTTGAAATGTCAAATACGATCGTGGCTAGATCTAATTGTTTAACGATTAAATGCAAAATCGCCATATAAAAATAATAAATTGGCAATATTTCGAAAACTTCAAATTTTAGGTATAGATAACTTCATACAAAGTTACCTTCTTTTTAAAAGCTAAATACTACAAAATAAGAAAAATGGGGTGTTTCCATTTGAAAAAATTGATTTTTGTCAGTTTTCTCAATCTCATTTTAGATCTTATTTTTTGAACACTTTGTATGATAAGTTATTCAAATACTATACAAAATCTATTAAAGCAAGTCTTTTTCAACAAGGAATCCATCCCAAAGTAAGTAATACGGGAATCCTTATAGGAACAATTGATAATTATATTAGGGCTTGCAATCGTCATTTTTGACATAAAAACCTAAATATGTCAAAAACGTTTAGACTTAGGTATAGAACAAATACATAAAATCTGCCTAGAATCTTGCGTAGAATCCAAAAATGTATTAATATATAGGGTATCCAATTTAAAATAAGCAAGTTGGTATCTACTTCCGGTATATCCGGAAGTCCCACCATCTTGAAAATATTTTAGTCGAGTTGCCCCTATCGACGTTAGTATACTGTCAAATTTTCTAAATTTTCCTATGTGTAGTTTTCCATATACAGATCGCGTTCTTTCCCGGTGGGACACCCTATATATATATATATATATATATATATATATATATATATATATATATATATATATATATATATATATATATATATATATATATATATATATGTATATATGTATATATGTATATATGTATATATGTATATATGTATATATATATATATGTTATATATATATATATATATATATATATATATATATATATTCATATATATATATATATATATATATATATATATATATATATATATATATATATATATATATATATATATATATATATATATATATATATATATATATATATATATATATATATATATATATATATATATATATATATATATATTCATTGCATTATTTCTGCAGAAATTATGCAAACAACCAAGTATTTATGCTTAGTGTTACGTACTAATGAAAACTGAAAGTTTTTTTTTAATCAACTGAATAATTACGTTCAAATATTTCAAAAATACACAGTTCACAGGTCGATATCACAACAGAAATCAAGTTTTAAAATAAATTATCAAATTGTTGTTATATGCAAATCGAAGGTTTGCTCGTGTTACTTAATAAAGACCTTCAATATTGTGTCAAGCACGATTTCCAACTTCTTCAACTTTGAACTGTTGGTGAATTATTGATATCGGTGTTAATTAAATATCCTAATAGCAGCTTTTTGTTCGTATAAACACGAATAAAATGTGAACAATTTGCGTATGAAAATCGAATATTTTTAGTCGTATTTACCCCGAAAATACTGCAGTAATATTGCAGTGTATCGAAGGAAACCAGTCAGGTGCAGGAGTAGTTTTTTTATGCGTTTCAGAGCTCCTAGACCACGATTTTCGAAAAAATTTTCATGTCTGATATATACATTTATATATATATATATATATATATATATATATATATATATATATATATATATATATATATATATATATATATATATATATATATATTTAGGTATATATACACTATTGGTCGAAAGTAGAACAACAAAGTGCTTTTATTTCTTTGAATTGAAAAATTAATTTATTATTATTGTAATCCTGGGCTTATTTTAATGGAATATTATCCCCATAATATAAGTAACATTACACAATATTTTGGACAAATTCAAACAAAATGGAGGTAGAGAAATAATTATAATTATGAAAATCTATGAATTGAAGTGCGACAAAAGTAAAGCAACAAATTGTGTCAGCACTATTTTATTTTATACAATACGATAAAAAATTTAATAATTACAATAGCTATAGGTATTACGTTAATAGTTAATAGAATATCCATTATTATTTATTACTTGCCGACAACGTCGCGGCATTGACACAATCAATTTTTGAACAGTGTCTTCGGCAAGGTTTGTCCAAACTTCATTGATTTTATTCACTAACGATCGTTTACTTGTAAAAAATTGTGTACGAATTCCACGCTCAACTTCTTCCCATAGATTTTCAATGGGGTTGAGGTCTTGTGATTGTACCGGCCACTGCAAAACCCGAACGCTATTTTCTTGAAACCATTCTTGAACAATTCATGAACAGTGCTTCGGATCGTTATCCTGTTGGAAAATAAAATGCGAAGGCATTTCCCACTCTGCATAAGGCATCATTACATTTTGCATTATATCTTTATATACAAATCGATTCATAGTATCATTAATGAAGTTTGATGGACCCACCCCATTCCATGAGAAACAACCCCATAGAAAAACACTGCCTTTACCATGTTTAACTGTAGGTGTAACGTATTTGGGATTAAACCTTGTGTTGATTGGCCGTCTTACACGCTTCATTCCATCAGAATTAAAAACGCGTTTCATCGCTGAATAAAACTTTTTTCCAATCTTCTACCGTCCAATTTAAATTTCGGCGTGCAAATTCAAGCCTAGCCACTCTATTTCTTGCCGAAATGAGCGGCTTCTTAGCCGGTCGTCTGCTAAATAACTTTGCTTCTACCTACCTTCTTTGAACTGTCCGTGGACTAACTATTATTTCGGGAATTTCAGCAATAATTCTAGGTGCAGACATCCAGGGATCGTTTTGAGAAATTCTTTTAATGCGTCTATCTGTCCAAATCGTTGTTATTCTTGGCCTTCCCGATTTCGGTAGATTCTCTAAATGTCCCATTTCATAATAGGTCGAAATTATTTTGGATACACTGTGTTGTCTGGGTAAAACAAATCGTATTGAAATTTTGACTTGTGATGTGCCTTCCAAGTCTGCAGTCACTACTCTCTGCTTTAATTCTTCCGAAATGGGAATACCTCTTGGCATGATTAATCCAACACATAAATATTAATTTAACATAAAATAAATATTTTTACCTTCACTTTCACTAAAACCTTTATTTTTTAGGAAAATATTGAAATGTTGCTTCACTTTTGACGCGTTACAATACTGTATTTCAAAGTTTATGTCAATTAATATTCATTTGTTTCGATTGTTGGAAAAAGCTGGTTGCCTCCGATAATTGCAGCCTACTTTGATATTTAAAACACAATATATTTAAATACAATATCTTGCATTTAATATTATAAAATAGAGATGTTGCTCTACTTTTGTCCGATATATATATATATATATATATATATATATATATATATATATATATATATATATATATATATATATATATATATATATATATATATATATATATATATATATATATATATATATATATATATTTATATATTTATATATATATATATATATATATATATATATATATATATATATATATATATATATATATATATATATATATTTATATATATATATATATATATATATATATATATATATTTATATATATATACTTATATCTATATATATATATATTTTTTCGGTACATATTGGCATCTCCTGCGACTCCCATCGTGTGAAATGCGCTGGAATTTGGTACCTGAGATTGTTTCCGTTGCAGAACGAAGTGGCAAAATTTGGTTAAATTTTAAAATTAGTTTAAATTTGGTCTATATTTTCTGTCTATATTATACCATGGAATTGTGAATTGTAGTACCCATTTCAAATTGGCCTTCATACGATCTTACTGGAATATGGATGTTAAACAAACAAACCAGACACTGCTTCAAAAAAGGAAACTCGCACGTTTCGTTGAGTAAGCATCATCAGGCATTAGTTTTAGACTTCATAGTCATATGATGTGATGAAATTCATTATTTTCCCAAACTTTTTGATGTATCAAAAATCATTTTCAATACATCAAAATTCACGAAAATCAAACTATTCAATTAAGTGGTTTTCATAATTTAAATGGCCAGTTATTGCTATCAAAAGACAAGTAAATAACAATTAAATAATAGGATAATAAAAACTTTGAATTTCTATAGTCTAAAGATGATATTTTTTTACAGTTTTTACCCCAACCAATTCGCAATAAAACCTATCCTATTCAATATATCATACGAAACTACCTACTCACAAACTTTCAATCCTATTGCTCCAAAATTACGACCTTTATCATGTAAACAGGATTTATTTCTTCCCCCAGGGGATCAACCCAACAACCAATTCGAACCAAAACTAATCCCATCGAATATATCATGCGAAACTACCAATTTACAAACTTTCAACCCTATTGCTTCAAAATTGCGCCCGTTATCGAGTAAACAACGCTAAAATACATAAGCACATAAGTACATACGAACGTAAATATATATATATATATATATATATATATATATATATATATATATATATATATATATATATATATATATATATATATATATATATATCATATTCAAAGTGAAAACCTGCTAATAAAACTTTTTTTTATTTTCACTATTATAAATAAGTAACAATTGTTTTGGATTGATTGGGCCGATACTTGGTATAAATTAATAAACATATTGAAACAATGGTTAAAAATAACAATTTACACATTTATCATAAAAAATATTGCATGACGCACGTTTCGGTGGAACTTCACCTTCTTCAGATGCTAATGGCAAACTAACTATGATTCTCTGTTATATCGAAAACAAGAAATGACAAATTATGTAGAAGGGGTAAATACAAAGATGGTTACAAATAATTATTAGAAAAGGAAAAACCAATTCTGAACTGATAGTCAGGTAGTTCGGTAATTTTGAAAAGATTAAGAAGGGGGCTTGAAGTATGATCGATTTGGCTATTCAATAGGAGACCGGAGTGCTTGTATTTATTTATCTGTAATGATTCTAAAAAATTAAGTTTAATTCCCTTACTTTCAGTATTTAATATTTTAAAATCGAAATTGAATGTGTGATTTTCTTGGATTAAATGATTTGCATAATGTGAATCCGACTTCTGATTAACAAAGCTACGTTTGTGTTCTGAAATTCTAGTTTGAAAACTTCTGAAAGTTCTACCAATGTAAAACTTATCACAATCGCCACAATTAATTTTATAAACTCCTGATTTATTATCTTTATGAACTCTTTATTATTTTTTTTTATATGATTTCCTAAATTATTACCGGTGCGATAAGCAATGTTAATGGTGTGCTTAGATAAGAGAGATTTAAGTTTTTCACTTGAATTTCCGATGAAAGTGAGGCTGTTATATTTGATATTATTTTTAGTAAGGGGGTACACCTGGTTAATCGCATTTTTGAAAAACTTTTTATCTATCATATTGTCTATAATATTGGGATCATAATTATTATTTACGGCAATTTGTTTAATTATATTTTTCTCGATGTTAAAATTGGCGTTTGAAAGTGGAATATTTACTAAACGATGTACCATACTATTGAAAGCTGCCATTTTGTGTTGGAATGGATGTAGGGAAGTACTATGTATGACGCTATCAGTGTGCGATGGTTTGCGAAAAATTGAAAAATTATGTTTGTTATCTACTTTTGTTATTTTCAAATCCAAATAGTTAATTGAGTTATCTTTTTCCATCTCTAAAGTGAATTTTATATTAGGGTGTAAAGTGTTAATGAATGTTTGAAAGCAGTCTAGTTGTCTAAGAGTACCAGTGAAACAACAAATAATATCATCCACATATCTAAACCAATAAACGAATTGTCGACTAACAGGATGATTATGAATTGACTGAATTGACCAAATTATCCATGAATACTTCAGCCAACAAAGGGCTCAGAGGGTTTCCCATAATTAAGCATTCAGTACTGCAGTAAATCTTATCATTGAAACTAAAATAATTCTGTTCCAGGCATAATTCCAAAAGCGACAATATATCTGATTTTATGAAAGGATTAACAAGATTGCTATTAAGTAACTTTTTTATAAGGGTCAAAGGAACATTGGGTGGTATACTTGGAAAAAGATTAACTACATCCCAGGACATCAATTTAGAATTGAGTGGCAAATGAATATTTTCAATTTTATTATAACAATTGTTTCGTCAAACACAGTGGCTTCTTCAGATGAGTAATTCAAACTTCAAACCAACTTTACAAATTGAATATCCTACAAATAATATAGAAATGGTAAATACCAATTAGGATAGGGAAACCTAAAAGTAATCTATTATTAGGTGTCTAATTGATCATTCAATAAATTATTGGAACCTTTCC
This sequence comes from Cynegetis impunctata, assembly GCA_030704885.1. Classification (NCBI taxonomy): domain Eukaryota; kingdom Metazoa; phylum Arthropoda; class Insecta; order Coleoptera; family Coccinellidae; genus Cynegetis; species Cynegetis impunctata. The sequence continues at coordinate 168,909 of JARQZK010004354.1, read as the reverse complement.
TAATGTTGATTTCAAGTTCTTTTAATAAATTAAGTTTATATAGCTTTTCTTCTCTGAATGTAATATTTCGAATTCGTTATTGAAGCTATGATTATGTTCCAGAAGGTGTTGTGATGAATATGTCGAATCTGTTTTTTTCTTATACTTAGTAACTTTTTTTATGTTCAGATATTCTAACTTCGAAATGTTTGCTAGTTTGGCCAACAGATAGCATAGGACCTGAACCGCAAGTTAGCTTATAAATACCTGATTTATTATGGGGTGTAGTTTTATCTTTTGAATTTCTAATGTGTTTACCGATTGTTGTCTGAGTTTTAAAGAATATTCTAACATTTCGATTTGACAGGAAAGTAGAAATTTTATGTGTTGGATCACCCATATAAGTTAATAATTTAAAGTTTTCATCAATATCTTTTACGTTTGCATACACTTGATAAATGCCTGTGTTATACAATCTTTTTCTTAGAATATCATCTATAATTTTTAAAGGATATCCATTGTTGTGAGCTATTTGTTTTATAATAGGTATGTAATTCTTTTGTGTAATTCTCTTGTGAATATTTATGAGTTTATGTATGAATTTACTTGATGTAAGTTTCATGGTTTGAATGAATAAATGATGATTTTCAATTTCGGCAACTCATTTCCCTGCAATGATCATTGATGGTTGCATACTCAATGTCTTTCAATTTATGTTTACTGTTATTTTATTGTACCCAAGAAGATATTTGAAGGTTACACCACTTCTCTGGGTGGAGAAGACGTCCGGTCGTGACTATAGTATACTAGATAAAATTCCTAAGTTTATATTGTTGTTAGAGTGGTTTTTTGGTGTTTTTTCAACAGTTATTTCATTTTCCACTTGACTTTTAAACAGAGTAAGTTGCATATAAATAAGTACTTTCTGAAAAAAAAATTGTTGAATTTTTGACCTTGTTAACCTTGAATTTGATGATTGTCAACATTCATGAACCAGCAGTATAGCAGTATTTATCTTTTGAAGGAGCGAATACAACGGTAGGTTTATATAAACGTCAGTTTGTAAAATAAATTGCAGTGAGAACGTAACAATTCAATTTATTTGATAGTCAATTATAAGGAAATTGCGTTCAGCAATCAAATTGTAATTGCTGAATTAGTCAAGGTGTAATCAGTTATTGTCTATATAGTTGTCAATAAATTTGTGTATTTCGGAAACTTGTAGTTTTTTCGCTTTGAGTCCCATCTTCAAATATATACTGTGAAACCAAAAGTCTTCAACGAGATGTAAGGAACTTCCTAACTAAGTAATTCCTACGATAGGAAATACCTAAATCCGATACTTACCTAAATCGGATTTCATCGAACCAAAAAATTCTTAGTTAAGAAATACCTTGTTAAACACTTAATTTGGAATGTTTTGTACCTACATATAATTGGTACCACTGTTTAATACTAGACTGTAAATTTGACAAAGGATAGTAAGAAGAGAAAAAATGATAGAAATATAATAATTTTATTATATCAATTTGAGGTTAAGCGTTTCCTAAATAGTCTAGGCAGACCTGACGTTAGGTATTTCCTATCATCTTTAGGCATTACTTATCGCGTGGTGAAACGCAAATTGCACTTAGGAATTCCTAAATCCGATTTAATTATTGCCTAACTTTAGGAATTAGTTGGTGAAATCGGGCATTACTGCCGTATATGTCTGTTCTAGTTGTCTGGTGACTGAAGCTCATTCTCGTATTATTTTGGCTATATTAAATTTAGTCGTGGCATGAGTTTTTCTGTGCTTGTTGGGCTTCTAAGTACTAAGACCGGTCATATAGATCCACTCCCGTTTATATGCGTCACCATTAGAGATGGGTAACTCGTTTTTCTGAACTGGGTTTACTCTAGTTGTACTTAACTCGAATTTATTAACTCTAGTTGTGATCTAGCGCCATAGAGGTAGAAATATTATTAGAAAAACACATGTTTGATTTTAACTGTTATTATATTTTACTCTATGAAATACTGAAATCTTGGTATCTTAGTTTTACATAAAATTTTAAGTATCTAGGGAGAAAACGATTTAGGGTGGAGGCTAGGTAATCCTTCCAGGAAACTTGCTCAAACTACATCAGATATTAAATATATTTAGGAGTGGAGAACTAGTGAGGGGCTCCATCGCCCATTAAATAGATCCGTGAAAAATATAGATCGATAAAAATATAGTTTCTCGAACGCCGAGGAGTGCTAAGCCCGTCCCTGCCTCTGTCGAACGGGCTCACAATCTACACGCTGTCAATCTCAGTTCGTGCGTACTCGGTTAGATACTACGATCTCATTGGGGCTCGCCGTGCCGAAACTTCTCGATAGAACTCAACCTGTCCAACTATCGGCTCCAAAGGCGGTCACGTGAATTCGAGTCCATGTGACGCGAAAATAGTTCTTAAGCGTCGGGAATGCTGCCGTTTTAGCGAATTTCGGAGAAACGTCAAACTTCAAACGTTCGATATCGAAAATCGGCGTCTCGGATCGAGGCGAGACGTAGCCTAAGCACTACGGAAAGGACGTGAGCGATCGACGGGGCCCTTCGGGCTCCGCGATTCGGGGCCAATCTCCTTATCTCGGCTTCATAAGTTTGCCAAAATGCGGCTTTCGGCCGCCTGCAGTCGAATTTGGCAAACCAATTATTTATTTAGTATTATATATAATTTAAGTCAATTTGTTCTTTCAGTAACAGATCAGAATTCTTATACCTGTTAATTTCTAGGGCTTCCCAAAAGTTTAATTTCAATCGTCTATTCTCTCTAGGTAAAATATGGAATCTTCATTAAATGAATGAGAATGATTCTCATCTAGCAAATGATTAGGGATAATTAGACTCTCTCTTATTGTGTTGTGTTTTACACACAGCTGTGTGTAGAACACACAGAAATTTCGGAAAAGGAATTGAAGAACGCTGCTTCGTAAACAATAAGAGAGATTCTAATTATTCCAATCATTTGCTAGATGAGAATCATTCATTTAATGAATATTTCCGTATTTTACATAGAGGCTCGAAATTAAACTTTTGTGAAGCCCTAGAAATTAACAGGTATATGAATTCTGATCTGTTACTGAACGAACAAAATGACGTAAATCATTCTCCACTCCTAAATATATTTAATACCTGATGTAGCTTGAGCAAGTTTTCTGGAAGGATTACCGACCCTCCACCCTAATTTGATTTCTTGTTGTAATCGTCTAATTCCCTAGGTCCTTTTTACATTAAACTAAGATACGTACCATGTTTTTATATTAATATTGTTATGGGTTTTAACCAAGTACCTAACGGTTACATCAATTCATAATATAGAGATAGAAACTATACTCGAGTTTGTATATTAGTCCAGGCAACGAAGGAAATAATTAATGAGGGATGGTGGTGGAGCTAACAGCGGGGGGACCCTCTAAAGGTCCCGTTTTTCAGTTTTTCGTTAACTCGAAAACTACTATCGATAGCGAAAAAATGTTTATGTACTAAATTGATCCACATAAAATTTTCTTCAAAAAAGGTTACATACACTTTTTTGCTCGGATCAATGCTCAAGGAGATATGGAGGGGGGAAATGGAAAATTCTGAACAAAAACGTTTTTATTGTTAAAAATGAAATGTTTATTGTTAGAAAATTTTTATTATTAAAAATGGAATTTTTATTATTCAAAATGAAATATTTGTTGTTGAAAATGATGTTTATTGCCAAGGATGATCGAAATCTAAACTTTCGGGTCGGGTGCCACAGGGTCGTTCGTGTTAACTGGGTCAAGGTTCTCATCTTCTCCCTTGGCCCATCAATGTGTTGCTCCCCAGTTGCGAAAACTACTACAGCGAACTCCTCAAATGACGTGCAGATGGCGGTGCCTCCTGGTGATCCACAAACCCACTTGGCGAGTACAGAATCAGTAATTCCTCTTCCTCGCATCAGGCCACCTGAACTTTTCATGGAGCGCATAAATATTTGTTCTATAACCATATCCGATCAAATACCTGCTCAAGGTGTACCTGTGCGATTAATAGTAAAGTACCCCTTTTCAGCAAACTCAACGCTTTCAGGATGGTTAGCTTTCAGTTGTATATGTTGTACGTAAAGATGGACACATTTTGCGTACTGGAAATGCCCACTTGCATGAAAAAATGGGATCATTAGCTGTACACACGCCAAATGGCCATCCCAAGCACCACGACGCTCAGAAACAATGAAATTGAAGGTAACCTTGTGGAAGTACTGAACTCACAAAGCAGCAGTAGTCCCATTATCCTTGAGTGATTACAGATGATTCTGTGAACTTTGTCTTGTGAAGTAAGTTCCTATGTTGGTTAGCATAGTCAAGATCTACCTCTTCTCTTCCTCTGAAACATTGGCACCTTCCAGAACAATTGGGCATAAAACAAGGTGAACAAGTAAATGTGCTCGAATAGCTCGGCTGTAGGCGTGACCTGTTAAGGGGAGCGCAGGCATTCCAACGTTCCTCCCCTACCCTAGGCTCCAACGATGCATATTACACTGTGTTCCCCTCCGCAGACAATTCTTCAGTCATATTACAGATTACACGTGCACACAGTCAATTAAATAATTAAACAATAAGCATTTCTTTTTTAACAATAAACATTCAACGAAATCCTTTCTTGTAGAGAATTTTATGTACTTTAATTCAGTACTGAAAAATTTTTTGCTAGAGGTAGTAGTTTTTGAGTTATTAACGAAAAACTGAAAAAAGGGACCTCTAGAGGCCCCCCTTCCGTTTGCTCCACCCCCACCCCTCAGTACTTTTGGTATGTTGTTAAGGACACCTTCTTCTACAAGTGTGCCAAAGTTGGCTTCTACATGAATTATTTCCGCTATTTGGTCTTTTTTGGTCTTCGTTGCCTGGACTAACTGTATAGTCTCCTCATACGTGACGGCATCGACCGAACTAAAAGGCTGTGTACACCTCATATTCGGTGGATTACTATTAGAAATTATGATTGTCTTGGACGTTTCACTTTAAAATATTACCTATCTAATTAGTTTTTACTTGGGTAAAAAGTTTTCGTTTCAATGCATAATTATAGACTAAAACCGAGACTAAAACCAAAAACTATGAGGTACAGTATATTTTCAAATTCAGGCTGGTTGTGCCATTTCGTTGTAAAGGACTGAAAGTAGTATATCTCAACTTTCATCAGAATAGGGTGTCCATTTTGAAAAAGATAAATATCTCGATAAATATATATGAACTATTCGTTTTGCAGCCTTCGATTTTGTCATTTCTTTAAATTATTTTTATTATTATTGATTGAATTAACGAACAGCTGTCTGTTATTTAATGTATGTATGTTTGATAAATTGCATATATCTTTTATATTTTATATTATATGTTATGTTATTATTAAAATTATTGTTGGAGTTTACGCCGCATATATTATATGCAACAGTTGATGCATGTATAGGTATATAATATGATAAAACCTCGGATAAAACACATACAACAGCAACTTAACCGTCAATTTTTGTTTTGATTTTTAAGTGTAGTTTATTTATTTATATGTAGTGATACTTATATTTGTGTAAAATAAACAAAATGATTAAGTGATTGAAGTTAATAAAATACACACGCCATTTTTTTTGCCGTTCGGATGCACTCATTTGTGGATAGATTCGAGTACCTGAAGGGTCTCAAAACGATGATATTAGAATAGGGACATTCAAACCTTATAATATTTTCTTCATTTTGAAGAATTGTGGTTTCAATATTTATGCATATCAGTCCTTCTATTCCTGTATCTGATGAAATCCCATAACATGGCGATAATAACCTTATTCTTTATTGATACTGTATTGGAAGTGTCTTCAATATTCAAAATAAGTTCATTGCCGGATGTATTAGACTCTAATAATTAGAGTCGCTAGAAATAAGGCACTACCTCATCATTGTTCATTGTTTTGAAATCTAATAAGTGTCTTTTATTATCGGTTGACTTGCTTGTTACGCTTCGCATATTATGTCCTCTTCCTGTAATATCTCATTGCTAAGGTGACTATCCTATATCTATCCTATCATTCAAGAAGTGTCGTCTTACATAAGGCAGTTATGTTAAGATCAGTCGTGGTGAAGCTCTTTGTAATCACGATATTTGATGATCATTTTACATTTAGACTCCTTTGATTATATTAATTAATTTTGTTATTTTTACATATAAAAATCGATTCAACAAAGAACGAGAGCTGTTGTGGGACATCCAGTGGGAACTAAGTTCCTTTCGCTCTATGTTATGTATTAAATAAAGTCGTATATTTCGCGCGCGATGCATCGCGTCGAGATGCGATTCTAAAGGTTCCAAATATATTTTGAAAAATCACATTTATAGCAAACCGAATTAAAAAGTAAAAATAATTTATTCTACTAAAAAAAAATTCGCTTTGTGGTTGAGGAAGAACGTTGAAACCAACGAAGAAGCGCACCTCAACATCAACTCAATCGACATAACAAATTTTATCCGTCTATAGTAAAAAAAACGCGAAGTGCATCGCGTGCTGATTGCGAAACTGATCGAGATGCAATTTGAACGCAATATTCACGAAATATAAACACGCAATATTCACCACGAAATGCAGCGCGATTGAGAGAAAGAGTTGAATACAAAAGAGATCTTAAGTCATCATAAACTTGATGTACATACTAAACTTCAACCCTCTAACTCCATCTGCAGAAGCTGTGAATTATGGAAAAACAAGAAATATCTACGTAAAAATGGCGGCGGTTGGAAACATTTACCCAAATTTTGATACTTTCGTTCTGCAACGTAAACAATCCCAGGTACCGAATTTCAACTCATTCTACTCGATGAGAACCGCTGGTGATGTATCGGGGGGTTGTTCCATGTCAAATCAACACACTTTTAATTAAATTGAAATTTGGAATACTCACTGTGGATGCTGGAACTAAGAAAAATACCAAAATTCAAATTTTTGTCTCGAACCGTTTCCAAAATATGGCTGCGTAAACTTTCAAAATTTCCGAAAACCGAAAACTTACTTTTTTGAAATTGCTCTAGGAGCTGCCCTAGTCAAGGTAGAGAGCTGGAAGAGGTGTCATTTGGCAGTATTCTTTATGCTCTCTCTAGCGATATATAATATACCCAGGGCCGGCCTAAGCCGAAAATTTCAAGTGTGCTAGACTCAAATTTTATGCCCCTGCATCAAATTTGGGGGGGTCTGGGGGGTATGGAATTTTTTGAAATTTAATGTCCAAAAACACAGTTTTTGTGCACTTTTGCGCCTTGTAGAACATTAAATTTATGTATGACAATTTGATTCATTATTGATTGACTTGATATGTTCAGTACTCTTCCTTGTACTATAACCACTATTATGTCAAATAAACTAATGAAAGCTTAACTCTTCATTGTTCTTGTGAACATAAGAGAGTTGTTCTTTACAGTTTACTGAGAATAATTATTTTCCCCGCAGTAAGTTTGTGGATTTTTCCATATTGAATTATACCAACTGATAATGTGCAATTTTCAGCTAACCGAAAACTTAGGGTTTTTGAAGTCCAATGCTATTCCAACGAAAAATCTTCCACTTTTATTGGAATCTGAACCTGGGCCATCATGCAGAGATTCTAGATAATTGTATTTTCTTTCATGTTACAACCAGAAATACTATTAAAATAATAATAATAAATAATGTTTATTTGCACAACCAAAATAACAGTTTATCATAACATCAAGAATTTGAAATAAAACTTGACACTATAGCTAGGTAAAAACTAAAATATTCAATTATATAACCAGAAAAAACAGAGATTCTATTAGAAAACCAGACTCTCAGAAGTCCACCGTACTTTTAGGAGAGCTGTTATGCGTCAGGAAAATTCAAAAAATATAATAATTCATTACGTTCGAATCATTCAAGCAGAGTAGGTATTCATGTTAATTCTTCTTTTATTTCATGTTGTTTCTTTCAGTTTTGCTGGTAAGTATTTAGTTTTGTCCATTATACTCAAAACCTCTTCAACTTTTGGATTGATTGGGCCGATACTTGGTGTAAATTAATAAACATATTAAAACAATGGTTAAAAATAACAATTTACACATTTATTATAAGAAATAACGCATGACGCACGTTTCGGTGGAACTTCACCTTCTTCAGATGCTAATGGCAAACCAACTATGATTCTCTGTTATATCGAAAACAAGAAATGACAAATTATGTAGAAGGGGTAAATACACAGACGGTTACAAATAATTATTAGAAAAGGAAAAACCAATTCTGAACTGCTAGTCGGGTAGTTCGGTAATTTTGAAAAGATTAAGAAGGGGGCTTGAAGTATGATCGATTTGGCTATTCAATAGGAGACCGGAATGCTTGTATTTATTTATCTGTAATGATTCTAAAAAATTAAGTTTAATTCCCTTACTTTCAGTATTTAATATTTTAAAATCGCAATTCAATTTCGATTTTAAAATATTAAATACTGAAAGTAAGGGAATTAAACTTAATTTTTTAGAATCATTACAGTTAAATAAATACAAGCATTCCGGTCTCCTATTGAATAGCCAAATCGATCATACTTCAAGCCCCCTTCTTAATCTTTTCAAAATTACCGAACTACCTGACTAGCAGTTCAGAATTGGTTTTTCCTTTTCTAATAATTATTTGTAACCATCTGTGTATTTACCCCTTCTACATAATTTGTCATTTCTTGTTTTCGATATAACAGAGAATCATAGTTAGTTTGCCATTAGCATCTGAAGAAGGTGAAGTTCCACCGAAACGTGCGTCATGCGTTATTTCTTATAATAAATGTGTAAATTGTTATTTTTAACCATTGTTTTAAAACCTCTTCAGCTGGTAATTAAAGTAGACATGTTTTCTTGAAACTTTCGAAAGTTTTTTAACTTTTTAAATAAATGGGTGTTCGTCCTCTCCTTTATTTTATTATTGATTTTCATGTTCAATGATAAAAACTCAGTGTAAATTTCAACTTGATGTAGGTATGTTATCTACTGTTGAACAGAGATAATATTGTCCTCAATCGAAACACAATGAAATACTGGAAAATACGAAGTCCAAAAAAACACAAATTACGAAGCTAAAAGTTCGAAAACTCAAAATGAAATGAACGTAAATACCATTACAAACAATGTAAACATTCCGTTAATGGCCCATGCTCTAGTACCGATATTAGCCGTTCCGGCACTACAATCTTAATTTCAGACGCCAATTGGCTAGAAAAGCAAAGCCGGGGGAGGGAGAGGGAGGCAGGAAAATGAGTCACAACACTTTCCGCGTCCCGCCACGAGACGACTGTTCTACTGAACTTGGACCTTGGTCAAGGGCATCAGACTTACTGTATTTCAGAACTCATTGGGGTAGCCGGGTAGATCTTCGGTTTTACCTTGAATTTTAACTGTAATAGTTTTAAGACAAAATTCCTTCTATAGTCGGCGGCAAATCATTGGAAGCTTGGGATTTTTAGCTGTGTGAATTAATTTTTCAATCCACAAACTGGCAACGACGCTGGGCGAGGGGTGTAGAGGGGAGTGTAAAGCTGTTTAGTGTCCAAGCTTCCAATGATATGCCGGCGAGTATAGTTTAAATATTTCTGCCCAATATTAAAATCAGTTTCAAAAAATTTTCCAAATTTATTATTTTTTTTTCACAAAAATTGGTCAATTTTATGCCCCTCCAAGAGGCTTGAGTGTGCGGCTGCATACTTCGCACACCCCTTAGGCCGGCCCTGAATATACCATACGTTATAGGAAAAAAGTTTTTGTCAAAATACAAATTCATATTTTGACTTAATATTTTTCCAAAAAGTACATGATTTAAAATTCTCAAAATGATTCTGCAAATAGTTAATACTATTGTCAATCACCTGGCCAAATATAAAAGTGGGGTGGTAATGGCTTCTTTGTTAAAAAAGAGTTTAATTGGCACTTGTTTTTCTTTAATAGGCCGTTTTGTCCAAATTATAATACCTATATACTATATACCCTTAAGAATTATATATTTTGAAAACAATTGGCATTTTATATCATTTAATAATGATATTAATAAATAATTCAAAAATCAAAATACTTCCAAGAAACTACAAAATAAAGTATTCAACATAAGATATGAAAAAGTGATGATGATGCGTTTCATTGATGAAAGAAATTGATGACATGATGCGCATTTTTTATTATAAAAGCTAGCTTGCATAGTTGAATTTAACAGAATAGGCATTAGCAAAAACTTTTGAACAATTACATACAAAACACAAATCCCGAAAAAATAATTTCAGGGATTTTCGAGATATATTCTTCAATACCTATGCAGTGTTGTGACCGAGGATAAAATACAACTAAAAATTATCCAAAGTACTTATATGAAAATTTTTTTATTTATATTCGTATTTATAAGTACATTACTTTGAGAGCAAATTGAGTAATGGAAACAAGTTCATTGAGAATTTAATAGAACAAAGCGATTATTCGTATATTCAATGTAATACTTATATATTCTGATAACAATATTAATATGAAAAAATATAATGTGGACAATTAATAATTATGCAAAATAAATATATTATTATTCATAACTACGAATGATAATAGTTCTTTAAATAAATTTTTTTATATATTATATATATATATATATATATATATATATATATAATATATATATATATAAGTATATAATATATATATATATATATATATATATATATATATATATATATATATATATATATATATATATGTATGTGTGTGTGTGTGTGTGTGTGTGTGTATGTCAGAAAGAATTTGTTCTCTCGACGGGATTCTGTATTTTGGGTCTTAACAGTGAATTGTTGGTTCCTGATATCTTTGGTAGAGGGCGCTATAGGTTATTATCCATTTAGTACTTCGGTCGCGATTTTCTTTGGGGAGCAATAAGAAATATGTCAATTCACTCCGAGTAAGCTGAACTGAAGAGATCTAATAAGATTGAAACAGCTGTATGCAGATCTTGACATTTTCTATAATTCGTTGTTGCATTGTGAATGTAGATTTCGCTTTGCGGAATAGCATATAACTAGTTCCCTTGGGGGGTTGTTGGATTATTTTCAAATAATTTTCAATAATTATTCGAAGAATTTTCCTTGTTCACTTTATGTGATATTTGATTTTATACTATTGGTATCTATCGTAACAACTTCATGAAAAATCATAAGAGAGAAATATTTTGCGATCTACGATGTTTTAAATGATTGTTCTATATTGCTGCTTCATAAGGATCAAGTAGGTTCAGCATTACTGCTCTCATGCTTGGAGCTGTAGTCTATTTTCATTGCGATGATAAACAACGTATATATATTTCAAATAATGTGTGATGGAATCCCAATAAGAAACATCTTCAAGCTGCTCCATAGTCTGGCAGGCAGAATGGAATATGCGGTCGAGTCTCAGTAGGCCACGTTATCGCTTTCCGTCCTACCACAATCTGATTTGCTTGGAACTGGGATGGCAGAGCCAACTATAATAAGTAGGGAAGTGAGCGGTTGCTTCGAAGTAGCCAGGGTCGGCAAAGATTGATCGATTCTTATTTATATCGACAGTAATACTAGTGTTCTTTCATACTGATACAACTGATTGAACTTATCTGATTGAAGTGAAAGTGATTTAGCAATCAGATCACATTCATTCACTGAATGCCCGAAAGAATGCGCCCATTTTCATCATATCTGTGAACAAATTTGAAATATATATAAACTTCAAATTTTGGAAGATACTCTGCGTTCAGAATAATCACTTACGATCACTTATAAGTTGTGGAGGGGGGAACTGATTGAAAACGAAAGAACGACCGCTTAGAATGATCTTATTTTATTTACATAAATCAGTTCGTTCAGTACGAAAGAACACTATAGTCTGTCCAGTCTAAGTTAGCGTGTACGTCACTGTCATGCGCAAATAACGACGCAAGGCTGCCTACCCAAATGAATAAAATTCGAAATGCTCAAAATTCATATCTGTCGTAAGTAATTTTTTGAAAAAGTAGTTATATGGTGATAGTGACCGGATCATCCATATCGACAAATATTCTGTTCTTAACATATCAAATCGTATGTATCTCTCAAGACAAACTAACATTCCGAGTAATGAAAATAAGTTGAATGTTTGTTAAGTTGTCATTCAATTGAAAAATTTGCAATGTTGTCGGACCCTCTGGACCAACGCGCCGGTAATCGGCATTTCACGTTTGACGCCGAGTAACCTAGAAGATTTTGTAATTAAGTTTGATTTATCGATCGATGAATATGGATTCCATATAGAAAGACTCTTCTGGTAGGGAATAATGGTCAATTTGAATTTACCGCTAAAAATCCCCGCCATGTCAAACATGCAAGATATCTCATTTTATTGAAAATTGGGTTAGCTATTTAGATTTAAGATTAGTTATTACGTCTGGCAACAGTGTTCACGATCGACGTCATATACAATTGGTGACGTACACGCCAACGGTCGCTAGACAGACTATAGTAATGTATATAACGAAAATTTCGATTTATTTTCATATCTACATTTCGATTACCGGTTATTCTTGTCAAGTTTTCTACTGATTTATTCGCTGCCTGTATTACATACGGCTCCAATCGTCATTTCACTAAAATGATTCAATATAGGCATCTGAAAATATGAATGCAGCGCCAATGTGGCCAGTCGTAGAACTATAAATATTGACATTGGAATATTTATGTTGTATTTGTTGTGTGCTTATTTGTGTTTTTGAAATATAATTTTACCATAAATATAAAGACTTTTCAGGCTTCTTTAGTGAACAAGTGTGTTACTGTGTATGTATTCTCATTGCTATTGAGGCGGTAGGTGATTATCATCATTTGTTTTGTAGCCAAATTGAGAGAAATCTTAAGTAAGATCATGAGATGAATATCTTAATTCTCTGATTGACTCGTTCAATATGTACTCTAGCAGCTGCTATTTTGGCATTCAACAATGCTCCTTCTGTAGTCAACTGTTTTTTGTCTTTCAAAAATGGTAGCCTGATCAACTTTATTTTAAACTGTTGACAAATATCATCTATCAAGAAACCTTTGTCCACCATAATAGCATCCTGTGAGCTTTCTAACTTTAAAATTAAGTCACTTTGTTGGAAAATCGTTTTATCAGATGCTCTTCCCCCATATGGTTCACTAATATAAGTAATTAAACCTCCAGGAGAAACACCTGTCATGAATTTCACTGTGTTATTAGATTTATACTGAGAGTAAAACCTCATACTGCAGCAAAGGCACTTTGGTTTCTGTATAAAAATTTCTGTACAGTCTAAGATGATTCGAGTATTTTGAAAACTTTAAAAACATTTTGGCATATTTTTCTGTATTTCAGAATATTCTGGGAATCTTATGACACAACTAAGAACTCTACTCATAATGGGTAGCATTTCATAAATATATTTTTGGCATAATTCTTATGAAATGCCAAATAAAAGAGATAATGTCACATATGTAGGTAAGGTCACATTTCAGTTTTGTCAATACTAAAACAATACGCTGTTTGATTGTTAATCTATGTGACCGTTGATCACTGTAAACAGATTGTACTGCTTTTACTATTGTATCTAATAGTTTCATATTATTGAGACCAGTGAAACTGTTTAGAGCACTATCTGTAGTCAGATCACACAAAGTAGAGACTTTAGGAGTATTCCTTTTTCCCTTCTACACAAACACGATATTTATCACCAGCTGGAGGAAAGGCATGGAAATTCACATTTGAACATTTCTTTGCCCAGGAAGAACACTGAGGAACTGAACAATAACGATTCGAACGACTCATAGCTTTCAAAATGATTGCAAATAATAAATATTTGTAAAAAATCACACAAAAACAAACACAAAACAAAGGAGAACGTAAGAACTATGTCAAGATTTTTAGTTATTCTGATTGTCACCAGGCGGCGTAGCGCTTAATTTGATTCGCCTATTACTTTGCTAAGGTAATCGAAATTATAAATTTCTTCATTGAAAAAATGCATCATTCTGAAAATGATGATTGAACAAAGTTCCTTAGCACAATAGGCGAAGAGAAGCTAGGTATGTATAAGAATGATAAGAAGTGATGTAAGCGTAACACTCTCAAGGTCAGCTGTATTCGTATATTCCTATTGATATAACTAGTGTTCTTTCGTACTGAACGAAGCGATCTATGTAAATAAAATCAGTCGTTATTTCGTTTTCAATCTGTTCCCCCCTCAACAACTTAAAAGTGAACGTAAGTGATTATTCTGAACGCAGAATATCTTCTATCAGTTAGATTACATTGGCAAAGTTAACCTCAAAATTTAAAGTTTATAATATATTTTAAATTTTTACACAGATATGATGAAAATTAGCGCATTCTTTCGGGCATTCAGTGAATGAATGTGTTCTGTTTGCAAAATCACTTCAATCACATAAGTTCCATCAGTTGTATCAGTACGAAAGAAAACTAGTAATAGTACTTCTTTTTTTCTAGTATAGAAATATTCGTGGGAATTTTATATTTAAGTAAGAATAGGTTGTTTGCTGTTTGTTGTACATTACGTATGATTTTGAAGTATAGAATTGAAATTATAACTCAATTAATTCCGGCCCAAATTATTTTTTTGTGGAAGACATATTATTTATGTATTGATAATGGTTTATTATAGATACTCGAAGAAAATAAAACAAATTTCAAGATAAAAAAGACACAAGGATTATCCTGCAGGATGTGGTCACTCCACATAACCACTAGGAACATATAGCACAGCAATAAAACCTAATTTGCTTAGTATAACATGAAACAGTTTTTGTCATGTTTCAAGCACAATTCTACTTTTCACGCTGAACATGTCATACAAAGCATACAACTTATCTGCATGAAGATTTTCTAAATATTCAGTTATTGGGTTCCCTACCCTCCCGGACTGCCCGAATGACTCCGGTAATAATGGTTAACCTCTCGACCTCCCGGGGTGCAATAATTTCGCCGGTTTTTCTAAAATTATACGCAACCGTCGTTCTACTAACAAACTTCGATTTTTAATAATTATGACGATAATAATATTAACGATAATTTAATGATTATGAACTGTCAAATATTAAATGCTGCTCGAAAGCAATATATATATATATATATATATATATATATATATATATATATATATATATATATATATATATATATATATATATATATAAATTAAAAATAAATAAATGATTGACATTTTCTTCAAACCCCTCCCTACTAGACTTCTCAAAAAATTCTCCCGGGTTGGTCCTTTCGACAATTGGCAACCCTATTAAGTACACCAAACTTGCTTCCTCAAACCTAAAATAAGATAACACGATTACGTAAGTGACCAGTGGTCACTTCAGGAGACCCCGACAAAATCAGTAATTTCGAAAGGCAAGGAAACATTTATGTTTAATATATTCATGAAAATGCATAAGTAAGATATAAATAAATAACTTAGCAGCCATTTATTTCACCATTCATAAATACAAATAACAAATTCACACAGTTTCTTGCAGAGCCGCCAACTATCCAGAGCCGTTTCAACTATCGTAAACAATAATGCTTATTATACGCGCTTCGACTTATTTCGGTCGGTCTGTTTCCGATGAGCACTTTAAAATTTGCGTTATTAGACAGCCCACAAAACACACTGGTACACTGAAATAGCCAACGAGCAGTTTGACTCATGACTTACAATCTGTGGTCGTCCTAGCTAACGAATTGCCCTGAAAAGGTTAAGGCGGGCTATAAACGGACGTCGCGTCTTGATACATCGACGTGCAACCTGATTGCGTACACACGTACGTACAAAACTATAGTTTTGTCCAGTCTGCCAAACTGTTTGGCAAGATATCTGATGAAGAGGCCTCTACACACGGGCGTCGATGTCTGGATACATCGACGTGCATCCAAGAACTAACAATTCATAACGTTAAATCGCATCCACACGTTCACACCTATACGTGTTCATTGGAATGCCCATCCAAAAATTCAAGCGATTCAGAAAACATCAACGCGGCATCCATCCGGGTTGTGCATTGAAAATGTACGTTTTTTTGCATCCACTTTAACGTTATTGGTTGCACGTTCTTGGATGAACGTTGATGTATCAAGACATCGACGCCCGTGTGTAGGGGCCGTATGGTAAAACGTTTGGTATATCACATAAAGTGAACAAGGAAAATTCTAAAATAATTTAAAAGTTATCAAACAATCTTCCGAAGGAACTGGTTATATGTATTCCGCGATGATAAATCTACATTCACAATGCAACAGTGAATTACAGAAAATGTCAAGTCACCCCGACTCAAGATCTACATACAGGTTTTCGACCTTATTAGATCTCTTGAGTGCTACTTTATTGACTCGGAGTGAAGTAATATTTCTACTTAATTGTTCCCAATACACATCGCTACTTCACTACTATATGGATAACAAAGAGGCCTCGGTAGACCAGCGGTAAGGTGCACCGCTTGTAAGCCGAGGATGTGGGTTCGAGTCCCACCTTGCTCTTGGGTGTTGTGTATGTCCTGAATTTAGTGGTTCTAATTATGAGATTAATTGCTGGGTAATGTACATAGTTTACGAGCCCATTGGCCGTTCGGAACCGGCGTTAAACTGTAGGCCCCTCGAGATAAAAAAAAAAAAAAATATTGATAACAAGCCATAGCGCCTCCGTCAAAGATATTGAAAACCAACAATTCACCGTTAAGACCGAAAATGCTGAATTCTGTAGAGGGAATAAATACTTTTTGACATGACGTCGCGGAATACATATTACCAGCTCCATTGGCAGATTGTTTGATAATTTTTAAATTATGGATTAATTTTCCTTGTTCACTTCATGTAATATATGAAATTGACTACGGTCAATTAGTATATTTTTCTGGAATTGATTGTTGATAAAAACAGCAGGACTGATTCCACTAAATTTGTTATATAAGGTAAATTGATACCATCCCAATAATTGACACCTTCATCTTTTTTTCATTTAATTAGATATCTCCAAGCTTATTGGCAATAATTATGATATTTACAATTATCATAGTGATTTAGCAACACTGCTTTGGTCGGCCATGTTGTTGCTTTACTTTGTTGAGATAGAAGTACTGTTCGTGTTATAACGTGTTCTAAATTGAAACCCCAGTTACTGAAATTGTTGAGGTAAGTACTATTTAAAAAATAATCCTGTCAAACGTGGTCATATTTTTAATTGTTTTGTTGCTTGAAATACATAGTAGAAACGTTAAAAATTCTATTTGCTAGAAGAATATCATCTATTATAAATTTTAGGTTACATGTTAATTATTGGAATATCAAAAAGCTAATTTCCAGTAATTGACACCAATGTTAAACACTGGTCTGAAGAAGCATTCAGTTGTTTTAACAGTACAAAAATGTGCACTCAAGGGCGATGTTGCCAATATAAGTTTTTCTAGGAAAATATTCTATCCACTATTTGACAGGGGCGTCCTCACCAAGAGAGAGAGAGAGAGAGAGAAACAGCTTTATTGTCCTATAAAATTACAAAGTTTTGTCGACAAAGCACATACCTATAAAAAATTGAAAATAAAATTTAACAATGATAACTAATCAATCAAAACACACTTGTGTGTGAACAAAACAAGAATCTATTAAATAGAAGAACAAAATAGAAAAACATTTATCAGTCAATTATGTATAAACATATTTTAAGAATCAACATATTTGTCAACTAAACTTATTATACAGATATAAAATTTTGTATATTACAAAAAAAAAACAAAACATTAATATATGTTGCTACTAAATGTCTCAAGGGTCTATGTTACATTGTGAAATTCAGTTAAAGAATAAAATTCTGCCACTGAGTAAAATGGTCTCTCCAAAAGAAAAGCCTTAGTTGAACTTCGGAACTTTTTGTACGTACTCAAGGATTTTAGCTCCAATGGTAGATGATTGTATAACTTTCCCGCATTGTAGGTAAAGGAGTTTTTTGTTAAGACGGAGGTGGGCGTTATTAAATAAATATCGGTAACTGAATTTCTTGTGGGATATCTATGATTTGGTCTTTCTGAAAAGTTATGAATGTGTTTGCGAACCAAACAGACGGATTCGAATATGAATAGTGAAGGAAGAGTTAGAGTTTTGAATTTTTTAAAGTAGAATTCGCAATGTGTCCTTCTGCTCAGATCAAACATATAACGAACTGCTCTCTTTTGCAATCTGAAAACAGACTCAAAGTGGAAGAGGCTGCATGAACCCCAATATGGCAAACCATAACGAAGGTGTGATTCGAATAAAGAAAAGTATGTCGACAACGCAGCAGAAATTGAAAGCTCTCTAGAAACCGTTTTAATGGCGAAACATGCAGAAGATAATTTTTTTGTTAATATGTCTATATGAGTAGACCATTTGAGCGACTCATCAATATAAAGACCTAAAAACTTCACTGTTTGAATTGTTTTATTGTGAATACTCGACAAGACAAAGAAAAACAGCGAAAATATGAAATTGAAATTTCGACTTTGAAGAAGAGTGGTTGCCAAGTGACAGCATGGATGAACATGAATTTAGTGAAGAATACAGAGGATTTATCAAAGCTTTTACCTTTAATCTTTAACCTCTAAAAGAAATAAAAGAGGGGGATTACGTTTTAGTGTCATTTCCACGACTATCCACTTTAATAAGGAGTTCAGTTCGTAGTGTGAAATTTATATTCTGTTTTTCCTTTTGAGTTAAGATCTAAGTTTTGTTTTTTAAGTAAGCAATAAAATAGTTTTTTATTCCAAAAGCAATAAAATAGTTTTTTCCAACAAAATGTTTCCTTAATTACTGTCAATGACTGGGATGTCAATCACTAGAAAATTGATGTCAGTAACATATAACAATAATAATAATCCTCCTGTCCCATTTTTTCTTTAATTATTATTGAAAAATATCGAAAAAACATTTTATAATATTTGTTTTTCACAATTATATTGACTTAATTCTTTCGCTCACGGTGTACAATATATTATACATCACTTTAAATTCCGAACGAATTTGTAGTATGCTTCTATTCACTTTACTCAAAAAGTACAGTTCTGTAAACATCCTTATTACTATTTTGAACTGTTTCCTTCACCTAGCGTTGAGTAGTTTACCTAAAAAAAAGTTATTAATGGTATCTGTCACTGAGTTGTAGCAGTTGTTTCAGAATGTTGTAAAGTGGTAGCGCTTCAAACCTTAAAACTTTTGTGGCATATCTGCAATATTTACTTTGGTAATAACCGATACGTGTATTTGTGACATTCATAGTGAACTGAAAATTTAGTTTCTTTTTTCTATATTGGAGTAAATATTACTGTACAATATATTGTACATTGCGAGTAAACGGAAATCGACAGGTATGTTAAGAAACTCTACGTTCTTTAGAGTTCTTGTTATATTAGATTCATTTCATAGTAGTACGATTTGAAAAATGAGAAAAAAGTGCCGTTAACTGAGGAACAACCTCGGGAACAACTATTGAAACTAATTGAGGAGGGCCTATCAGATATTGAAGGGCTTAGTGATGACGATTATGGATGGGGAGATAGGGACGTAGAAGTAAGCAATGATTATAATGATGAAAATACGGGTAAAAGAAAGAAGTTCCGAGGATATGGAAGGTAATTTGGATGAAAAATCTTTTTCTTCCAGATGCAAATTCCCTGAATGTACATCTAGGACGAATTTTGTTTGTAATATACATTCATGCACGTCAAAAAAAAAAATTGTATTTTGATATATCACACAAATAAATGATCAGTTGTAACCTTATGTTGTTTTTCAATTGCATTTCATTTTACAAAATCGCAAATACACTACCACTTATTCAAAGTGTGCAATATATTGTACAAATCATATAAGTATACCGTTTATTCACAATGTATAGTATATTGTACATATCACACCCCCTAAAATGGATGTCATGGAATTTTTTCGAGTACACCAAAAAATTGTTAAAAAAATAAAAGAGTAAATCTCCCTAATTTCAGATTTTTATCTTGAAAAACGAAAATGCCTGAGCGAAAGAGTTAAATCAAGTCAAGTGTTTCCAACAAGCGCTTAGGGAGCAGTCAATTGAAAGTGGCGAATTGATTATAATTTTTACAAATACTCTACTATCTACATGTTCGTATAATAATAATCAGGTATCGAAATTTAGTCATGCCAGTCGTGTTGGACAGAGTTTTAGGACTATCTTTCATTCGCCACGTTTCTTGAGTGTAAAATACGATAACGATCGTCGTTCCAAAGATTAAGATAAAAATTTATGATTGTTTATTTTTTGCATCACAAGATGACTTGCAGGTAATTCCCGAGTTATTCTCCTTCATTTAGCGAATCAATAACTGGATATATGAAATTTAAAAAAATCGTGATAAGTAAATGGAAAGATCATATATACGTTTTATAACAAAATTATTCCTAGTTTTTTTTGTTTTCGCTCTAATTAAAAAGTTATATTGAATCGTAGCACACAGCTAATACAGTGTTGTGGCTTTTAATTTAATCGATTAAATCTTGTTGTTATTGCCTATATATTAATGAATATATCTAAAATATGAAACCTAGAAAGTTATCGTGCTTGCTTCGTACAATTTATGTACGAATACTACAAAAATAACTCCCCAAAAAATTTTTCTGAATGTTCCAGAGCATGTTATACATCTGGTGTATCATTGGAATTAGCTTTTATAAACCCTTTATCAAACATGACTAAATAAGATAATATAAATTATTTTTGCACTAAATTTCGGATATTTTTAGTCAATTTACATGTTGACAACACTGTACTATCAACATTATGACATTACAGGCATGTCCACTCAGTCTCGCGATTCTTTGTAAAATTTAATAAGTTTTGAATTGTTTATAAATAATGATAAAATAAAATTTTTTTAAGGGTTTTTTGCATACACTATAAGTTCAGTTTAATTCATCATAAAGTTTTAATATACATTAAAAAAATTGATAATTTTGTTTCTAAATTATCTAGCATAAATATTTGGATATGAATCACGTTTTATTGTTTTCTTAAACTTCAATGTTGTAAATAAAAGATTATATTAATGTGTGACCTATACACTTCAAAAACTCATAGTTGAGAATATATTGCCAATAATATTCGTAATCAATTTATATTTAAAGCTCTCAACTTTCCGTATCGCTATACAAATTTCGATATATGCATCAGGGCGATTTTTCGATACATTCGATTTTTTGGACATCCCAACTCCGAAAAGTGGCGTGATAACAAACGGTCGAAAAGGTCCTGGACTCGACGTACCCTAACCGTGTGGGGCCCGGACCAGGCCGTCATTTCCTAGACCGACCAAGGCCCCGTTACCAGCGGCGATAGCGGCTGGAGACGCCCAAGGCACCGACCCGGCCGAAGGCCGGCATTCTTCGGATCGATACAGAACCGTACTTACTCATCTTTCATCACATTGAACTACCAACGCTTGAAAATTATGTTAAAATAAATTCTTCGTTCACGTATTTCGTAAACAAAGTTGTCATCATGTTATATTATATTTAATTATTTCCAGTTATTTATGAGTACATGTATAGAAATCACCTGTAAAAAAATAAAAAGTGATATTCGACTGAATTAAAGTTTTAGAAATGGGCATATTCCCTGACGAGCTAAAAATTTGCAAAATTACTCCTATATTCAAAGCAGATTCTAAAGAAAATATGAATAATTATCGGCCAATCTCAGTTATATCATCCTTCTCAAAAATCACGGAAGCTGTAATAAAAGATAGAATAATTGCATAATACATAAATAATCATAATCTGCTAAATGACTATCAATATGGATCCATCAAGGAGAGCAACACCTCATGTACCGTATTCGATCTGTTGAATAAAATACCTAAAGACGTAGACAGAAAGAAGGTGATGGTGGCTGTTTTGATAGATCTGAGAAAGGCTTTCGACGGAGTCAGCATAGATATACTAATGAAGAAACTTTACCTAATGGGTTTTAGGGGTGTGGTGTATCGGCTGCTATGGTCTTACTTAGCTAACAGGCAGCAATATGTGAAACTGGGGAATACTCAAAGTGATAGAGTGACAAATAGTTATGGAGTACCGCAGGATTCGGTCCTTGGACCACTTTTTTATATCATGTACGTTCTTAGTATAAAACTAGTAAATTTGAAGGGTCGATACTATGCGGTTGCAGATGACACTGTACTTGTTTATGAGAAGGAAGATGGAATAGATCTAGAAACTTTAATAAATAGTGATCTCAACAAATACTTCGAATGGCTTCTGTTTAATAAATTGAAAATAAATAGGTACAGATAAAACGAAATTCATTGTTTTCAAGCACAAAAATAGGCATTTTCCAAATCAAGATATAAAAATTGGTAATATAAGTATAGAAAGGGTAAATTAAGTTAGTATATAGGATACATAATAGATGAGAATTTAAACTCAAAGGACCATTTGGAACACATAACGTATAAAATAACACCAATGATAGGTGCTCTCTATCGCTGCAGAAATTATATTACACATCAGAGTAAAATGAATGTAAAAAATGCATTATTTATTCCTCACTTTCGATACATGATCCCAATATGCGGTACATGTGGGGTTGTTTTGTTTAAATCTATGCAAACTTTACAAAATAAAGTATTAAAGATTCTTTTCTCATATGATTGGCTTGTGCCTACAGATCAGCTATACAGGGAGTTGGGTGTATGTCGCTTGGGTGAAATTGGAACAGTGTAAGCATATTCATAAAATAATAACTGAAACAATTAAATGTAATACAGTTTTAACGTTTAATAGGGATTTCCATCTATATGATACAAGAGATAGTAATAATATATATCTAGAAATTGTAAGAAGTAATACTGGACTCAGTAATCCATTAAGTAGAGCTGTATGTCGGCACAATCAATTACCCAATAAGTGTTAAAAACCTCATAAATTATGCTACATTTTTGAAAAAGCTCAAACAACACTTGATGCTTCAAATTGAATGTTGAACAATGTATAATATCCATAGTTCAATGTTAATTTAGAAAAATTCAATATTACTAATAAGGCTTAGAATTTTTATTTTAGTTATCATAGTTTAATGTTCCTTTAGACTCTTGCGCACACCATTGTTAGGTAGGGAAGTTATATTTGTTGATTCCGATACCACTGTGTGATACACTGTTATGAAGTTCTTGATGATATTGTACCTTGTATATTTTCTGAAATAAACTTTCTCAAAAAAAAAAATTATTGTGTTCTAATGATAAGAGTGACTGTGATCATTTACACATTTAGATATGAAAAGTTTCAGAAAATAGAAAGTCATCGAATAACATTTCAAAGCAGGGGACTATATGAGTTCCAACACCTAGAATTCCACATTTGTGCTACTTGTGTGGACCCCATCAGTGTTGCTTATTCTATTTACGCAAAGGACGATAGTACTGAGATCTATAAAAAGAGTATCATTTAAATGACATCTTGCATTGCATTGATAGGAAATAAAAGAAATCTCTGTTCAATGCATAATAATAATAATAATAATAATAATAATAACAATAATAAATGTTTTTTGTGCTAGCTAAATCACATAAGGTAACATAACAACGTCAAATGTCTGAGGTTTTAACAAACCTCAGAATTTTTTCAAGATGATATTTGTCGAATCACTTCTCGAGGGAGCAATACTGAAAGGTATAATAATTTTCATGAAAGAAAGCTGTGAGTGGTTCATTAGTTTGAGTGATTGTAATGATTTTACTATTATCTGCTATGTTGTGGATGAATGTGAATGTTTTGGTGTTATAACTCATGGAGCCATGTTTTTTGTAAGCTTATTTGAAACTTTACAATTGTCAAATAATATATGACTCTTAGGGTCGATACATCTGTACGAGTCGTCCAAGTAGTCTCTGTTGTAGAATCGATGTGAGTATCTACTAAAAAATCCATATTTCCTATTGAGTTAAATCGTAGTTTATGATCTCTGAGTGATTGAATGTATATCTCATCGTTAAAAGTAGCTTTCACTATAATCGAATTTTCGAAATAGATATTATTCATTAGTTTGTTTCTTAAACTATACACTTTAATTATTTTGAGACTTTTGAAGTGAAAGGGAAGATACTAATGGATTGAGTTTTATATTTTTTAAGTCGAATTCTTACTTAATTTTGGAGTTATGTTATTTGAAAGAATTTGTAATGGCATCGTCTATTTTTCACATTTCAATCGAAATGAGTTTCCGGGCTAATTCCTCTCTGATCGGAGAAGGTGATTCTTAATATGAATGTTGCCAGGTATAAGTTTATTTCCGCTATTGAAAGATATTTGAAGTGTTCTGATATAGATACGAATCTTCTGTGTCATGATATTTTTCCTATGCTGATGGTATTGCGATTCATATTTCACTAATAAATTTGTAATAAATTTACAAACACTGGTACTTACGGAACTCCATCATCATTATCCTCAACTTCTACTGAACCACTTTCAAAATTAATTCTTCATTAACACGCTTTTATTACCTTGGTGCGGAATCTTTGAACGTGATTTTCATCCCCTTCAAAACGTCGGATTTATTGGAAACTATGCACACTCTCTTCGATGACAATGCATTAATTTGAATAGTTTGTTCCATTATTCTGATCAGAACCTTCATGATTATCGATTTTCCGTATCCGATACCCGGTAGTGAGTTTGTGCCAAGTACGCACAAAAAGCCAATTACTCTTTGCTTCGAAATTATCATTATTTTAAAACTAGGAAAGAAAAAATAAATAATAGTTGAACAAAATATAAAATACGCTTTTGTAGTTAGCAGAACTGAAAAATTGAAAATTAATAATAAATTAAAAAAATGAAAAACTACGCTTTTATAGATAACCGAACAGGAGAGTAGAAGAGAAATAATATTTCAAACAAAATTTAAAAAACATGCTTCAATAGAAAAGCAAAGTAAAATGTGGAAAATAATTTTCAATAAATTTAGGTTGAGAATAATGTAATTAACAGAAAAATTTCATTTAGGTAGACAAGCGTGGGGTGCTTTTTAAGATACATATTTCCATAATGACTACTTTAACCAATATCTGTCATTAAAATATAAAAATTGACTTCAAGCAACACACGCTTTTCTATAATAAAAGAAATTTTGTTTTGTTTCGTTAATTACACTGTTCATAATTTAAATTTATTGATAATTATTATCTACTTGTTAGTTTGCTTTTCTATTAAAGCTTGTTTTTTAGTAAACTATTATTTATTTTCTACTTTTCAGTTCGGTTGTCTACAAAAGTTTGTTTTTTGGTTTTTTTAAACTGTTATTCATTAATAAAATACCAAAATGCATATACGAATACAGATTTTGCACATGCCTAGTAACACTGTCCTGTCGGACACAGTTCTATGGCTATCTTTCATTCGCCAACAGTCTGTAGGGTAACATGGGATGAAGAAATAAAAAATTCAATATATTTAATATACTATTGAAAAATAAAAATAAAATCATGAAAAATGTAGGAGTTGACCATGGTCAATTTATTATTCTATCGAAAAATAGTTCTGAAAAATAGTTCTGAAATTTTTGTTATAGTATGTTATGCTGGAGTTATAGATGACAGATTCATTTGATTTTTTGCCGTGAGGTGTATACATTTCCTTTCAGTTGAGTTTATGGAATTAGAAGCCCTTTCCCGAAATCGTTGAATACACTTTTCCATTCTGTTCCCAAGAGAATTTAAAATTTATAAGTTGGCAACAATGGCCTACATATTAGGTATGTGATAACGCACAACTCCACTCCCGGCTGGTCAGGTTAGTTTTTAATCCCTCACGACCTTCTCTTCTCGCTTATTATATAACATGAAACAAATCACAGAAAACTGATAACTGAAGTAATCTAGCAACATAATTTTGACTGTATGTATTTCCTAGAAATGCCTCCGAAAGGGGTGTGGAGTTTGAGAACTGAATTATATGATGATTTCTATACGTAGTCATAATTGGGTTTCAAAGCGAAGAGTGAACCCTCTAGATAATGTCATCGCGAATGCTTTGTTTTTAGTCGTATTTTCCCATAAAATATATACTATTGCAGTGTAACGAAGGAAAGCAGTGGGGTGTGGGAGTAGTTTTTCTATCTGTTTTATGATAAACATACATACATACATACATACATATATATATATATATATATATATATATATATATATATATATATATATATATAAATTAGTTATTTATGTACCAAGGGCGTTATATAGATCCTATGGGCTTTAGGATCTAGTAACGCACGTGGTGCATACAAGATTTTATTTTTCACGAAAAAATTATTTTATTATAATGAAAAATCGATTTTAAAATCGGTTCATTGCTCCTATACTTTCCATTTTCCTTCTCATAGTAGGCATGTCATTTGTTGATATTTTGACGTTTGTGAATATTTTTGTCATCATATTTAGTGAATGTCATTGCTGCTTTCCTTGTGTAGTCTTTAGAAATAATGAAAATGACAAAGAATTTACCCAAGAATATCATAGAAAATGCAGCCAAAGCTGCGAATAATTAATTGCCGGATAAATCCAGAGTCGTATACGACAAGGATTATGAAGTATTTAATCAATGGAAGTTGCTTCATTTCTCCTCATACAATTAGCGGGCGTTATGATCCATAATGCCCGCTCATAACGCCCTAGGGCATAATGAGTGTTTTATAGCAACCGTATCTAAGGTAAAATCAACAAATAATATACAAGTGAAAAATAAATATATATTTATATATATATATATATATATATATATATGTGAATATATATTATATACTATATATATAATATATATATATATATATATATATATATATATATATGTATATATATATATATATATATATATATATATATTATATATATATATATATATATATATATATATATATATATATATATTTATATATATATATATATATATATATAGATATATATATATATATATATATATATATATAATATATATATATATATATATATATATATATATATATTTATATATTGTATAGTATTTATATATTTATATATATTTATATATATATATATATAGATATATATATATATATTGTAGATATTTATAGTAATATATATATATATATATATATATATATATATATATATATATATGTATATATATTTATATTATTTCAAAAATTATTGGCTGTTACAGGTGTTTATTGAAAATTGAAATAAAACATATGAATTGGAATTTAGGAGATCATTCCTCCTTCTTCAGTAACAAAAAAATTAATATCTTGTCTGTACTAAAAACAAATAAATAACACGCAAATATATATATATATATATATATATATATATATATATATATATATCAACTCAAATTCACAGTGTGTCGCTTCAAAATTTCATACGCAATTCTACTTTCCAATGTGAAATCAACTCATAACGTCTCTATTCAATAAACAAAAAAAATGAGCGAAAACGCACATGTTGACCACTTTCAATTCTTCCTCTTTCCAATACTGATCGTTAATCGACGTAAATTATTGGCTAGCCGACGCTTGATAAAAACATGTAATATAAAGTCTAAGCGGGTCAACATCTGAGTTGGATTATGGCAATTATGTAAAATGTCAAGATAGAAATGCACGCCACTTAATGCAGAATTCCATCGTGTAAACAAACCTTCCAATCGAACAGTTCATAATCCGCCGGATATTGTGTAACTATATGATTGGATGTTTGGTAAACGTTGAATTATGATTATTAGATTAATGCTTTTACTAAATTTTATATACGTATATAATCCATTCCAGTCGGATGAAAAAATGCAGCTGTAGGAACTCCGCAATGATTATGTATAAGTTTCTCACTAATTCATCGATGCTATACTTCGAATTTGAACGACTAAATTTACAGAAGATCGACCTGGGAAATGCACAACTATAGAAGTTCCATATAGCTTTTCCGCGCATTTCGTGCGAAAAATACGTCCTTAGTGATGGAGCTCTGCTGATCACGAGTTTTTTCTTTCTCTCTTCGAGAGTTGGAATTCAGTTTTCATGATAGAGAACAATAGTATATTATACAACGAGCACAAAATGATTGCTATTTTTCACGACGGTGAAGTTTGCGACACTAGCCGCAGGTGAGTGTCGCAATTCACCCGAGTGAAAAATTGTAATTTTGTGCGAGTAGAATACTATACTTTGTCTACGACTTCCTCGAAAAAATTAGTAATAATCTGCATTTTCAACAATAAAAATAGTTTTCAAAAGCGTTGACATTTAAACATAACATTTTCTGTGTTCACTGAAAACTGCATACTCATGTAAACGTCAACTATTTCACTTGATATCGATTCCATTCCTTTCTTTCACTCTGATAAAATTGAAATAGATAATTTTGCATTTATTTATTTATAATAATATTAACAGAACAATTATTGAAAATAAACGAAGGCATTGAATTTATAGATAAATCAATGTTTCAAAATCTAACAATAATAATATCATAACAATGTAAATGATGTTCTCTAGTTTAGATATACGTCCTTAGTGTGACGTCATGCAGTGAATAATGAACCATTATTCAATAGTGAATAATAGGTAGTGTTACACTTTACGAAGCACATGTATAATGAATGTTTTATAATACAGTCGTGGACAAAATCATTTCTCCACGGAAGAATAATAATATTTTAGTTACCTAGTCAACTAAAATGAATCGCTCGCGCTTTCCCCTACTACCTCTAAAGCTAGTGTTCCACCGAAGGAACATTGAGGACATTTTGTTGCTGAATGTTTCTCCTTGTTGCCAAGTAGAAACTTACGGCAACATACGTCAACTTCTTGTTTCCACTGAAGCAACGAAAATTGTCAATAGTTGCATATTATTTAGTAGAAATAATCAACATTTGTTGCCGAAAACATTTTGGAACATTTACGGAAAAAAGCAACAGCAACAAATTGTTCCACAATGTTTCTCAATGTTCCACCGGTGAAATTTTAGCATTATATTTATTTGTTTTCGTACTTCACTGCACACTGAAAATCTGCGACACGAATGTGTACTAGTTGCGTCTTAACACATCAACGTGCATCCAAAAACGTGCAACTAATAACGTTAATAGCGGGCTACACATGGACGTCGATGCCTTAATACATCGACGTGCACCCAAAAACGTGCAACCTGATTGCGTACACACGTACGTACAAAACCATAGTTTTGAAAAAATGTTTGACCAGATGTCTGAGCAGGAGGAATATTTAGCTCTGGTGGCAGTGGCGTGAACAAAGAAAAAGGAAAATGAAAATCGTCACCGAATATGGTCTGAAGGTTGGTTAAGGCGCGTTTTCCTCCACTTTCGCCAGTCGCCGACGACTGCGACTGAGTAGCCGCGACTGGTAGTAGCTGCGACCTATTCATTCAGGCGCGTTTTCCTCCACCTTCGCCAGTCGCCGACGACTCCGACTCGCTAGCCTGCGTCAATCAGTATTTGTCCCTCGTTCTGGTCTGTTCAGCACAAGAAAAATGAATATTTCAAAAAAATCATTAATTGCAATATTATTAAATTATCAAGTGCAGGAGGAAAATCTGCTTCTCATGTTAACGTTAGAATCTGAGAAACAGAGAAGCGAAGAATTAGCAATGTTCCGAAATAGACGATTGGAAGGATTTCAGGCAATATTAATCCAGAACCACCTTACAGATATCGAAACAAAATTTAAAGAGTTTTTCCGAATTTCCCGGCATCAATATAACTACGCAAACTAACTTTCGTCGACGAATTATCGCGGCACCCCTTCCGAATATGAGCAGCTACTCGCGACTGGACGAACGGCGACCTGACGCTGGTAGTCGCGACTGAGAAGCGGCTAGGAAACCAAGATGACTTAAAATGCATTGGAGATATCTTGACGAATTGGTCGACGCTACTCAGTCGCAGTCGTCGGCGACTGGCGAAAGTGGAGGAAAACGCGCCTTTACTAAAACGATAAAATTTTTCATACATTCACCTGTAAGAAGAATGGATGTTAGAATTAGAGGGCTCTCGTAATTACGTAAGGATGGACGAAGAAACCTATTCGTAACTATTGGACATGGTTATTCCATTAATAAAACGTCAAGACACAATGATGAGATTGGCAATAACTGCAGAAATTACCAAGATTTGAAATACACTACTTTAATATCTCCGAAAGCCTCACCGTACCTTTTCTCTTCGAGATAACAACTTTTTCATTTTATCTCCGAAACCCATGACGAAGACTGTTGATTTTAGCGACAACTTTACTTTTTGTAGCATTTGGTTGAATGATCTTCAGGCATCTCTATCAATATTTTGTATGCTTAATTTTTTTTAAATTTCGGTCTAAATAGGGCTTTGATTTTGTCTGCCACAAGCAGGGTAGGTCCCTGTACAACTCCACAGATTCCCGTAGAAATTGCAGGGACATTGGTCTGCAGTCAGACATAATGATGAAACTATCTGCAAACATTTTTAGTAAATATTGTACAAATTCATGAAATATTTAGCTTATTATTTCAAATATTTACTGCAGTAATAAATTATTTCATAAACTTAACCGCCGCCACTGCTTTAAAAACGCACACTCCACGTTAATTTGCATCCACACGTAGAGACTTGAATGCATTCGATGGAATGCGCATCCAAAAATTCAAGCGATTCCTGAAAATATCAACGCGGCTTTAGCGGGTTACACACGGACGTTGATGTGTTAATACATCAACGCGCAACCAAAAAGCAAGCAGATTGCGTACACACGTTCGAACATAACCATAGTTTTGTTCGAAGAGGAATGTTTAGCTCTTGTGACGGTGGCGTGTACTTATGCTCTTGAAAATAAAAATAGAAATAAAAATAAAGATCAACCGCAACCACTGCTTTAAGAATGCACAAACATCGGTGAATCGCCTCCACACGTTGAGAGATGCATGTGTTCATTTGAATGCGCATTCAATAATTCAAGCGATTTCAGAATGCATCAACGTGGTGCTCATCCGGGTTGTGCATTCAAAAACGTGAGTTTATTACATCCACATTAACGTTTTTGAATGCACGTCGATGTATTAATTCATCAAGGTCCGTGTGTAGCCCGCAATTCGCTTGAATTTTTGGATGCGCATTCCAACGAGCACGTACAGGTGTGAACGTGTGGATGCGATTTAACGTTATATTGATTGTACATTCTTGGATGCACGTTGATGTATCAAGACAAAACTGTAGTTTTGTACGTACGTGTGTATGCAATCAGGTTGTTTTTGGATGCACGTTTTTGGATGCACGTCGATGTATTAATTCATCGACGTCCGTGTGTAGCCCGC
This sequence comes from Cynegetis impunctata, assembly GCA_030704885.1. Lineage (NCBI taxonomy): Eukaryota > Metazoa > Arthropoda > Insecta > Coleoptera > Coccinellidae > Cynegetis > Cynegetis impunctata. The sequence goes on along the minus strand of JARQZK010004354.1, from coordinate 137,523 downwards.
AATAGCATGGATTTTTTCACAAACGTTTCCCATATTCTTTTGAATTTTACAGCTCAAAATGGAAACCGGCGACAACTAGGAACAGTCAACATTTGTTGCCGAAAAAATAAAGAAATTTAAGGAACATTTAGGAATATTTTGGAATATTTACACACGGAACAGCAACAAAAATGTTCCTCCGGTGGAATCGTAGCTTGAAGGGTGACAAGTAGAAACAGTCAACATTTGTTGCCGAAACCAGTGGCGGCTCGTAAGGTTTTGGTTTGAGGAGGCTACAAGAGTTGTTAAAAAATACACCATATGCGAAAATTTTTAGGATTTCAAGGTCAACCGCCTTATAATTTAAAGAAAATCAAAGTAAAACAAGCACCCTAAGCTATTAATTTGTTTTCACTTTCGAGTGTCTACCTTGAGACCTACAACTCCTATTTACAATATTCACAAAAACTCTTCTCAGCCAATTAATCAATTCATCTATTCATCAATTTTTTTGTTCTTTTACATAATAGGTACCTACCTACCTACTTAACGAATTTGTTAACAGCTGGTGAGAGCAAATAAAAAGTTATTATATATTTTCGAAGATTAGCGGGATTCTGCGATCTTTAACGTTAGCAAAATGATCTATAATATCCTCATAAAACTTTTTGTCTTTCGACAAAAGTTTTACCAATTCCTTTTCAATAGACAACAAACTAATATTTTTCAAACGATCCTGGCTCATTGAATTTCGTAAATAAGTTTTAATTCTCTTAAGAGTGGAAAACGAGCGCTCTACGGAAGCCGATGTCACCGGGATAGAAACAATTAGACATAAGAGTTTATAAACTTGGGGTAATTCTTGATTCAAATCATTATCAAAAAGATATTTAATAGTCCTGACATGATTTTCATTTTGCCCCAAAATTTAATTGTCATTATAAACAACACACAGTTCACTTTTTATGGCCACCTTATCAAAAAAAGTGTATTTTTGACATAAATTTTCCAAAAGGTTATCTGGAAAATTAGCCGAAAATCCGGTTAACAAATTTTCATTGAGTAAGTCGAAGAAATGCAGTTCTTTCAAATCAGAGAACCTTATTTCTATTTGACCCCTAATAGTATCCAAAATTTCATAAAATATTTGCTTATAGTGAAGCTCCATATCTGCGTAACTGAATTTCTTTCGTTTTGGGCTAAATTGAGTCGTATCATCAGTAGTTTGAAATACAGAAAATAGTTTTTTAAAATAAACTTCTGCACGAAATTCTGAAATTTTTTCCAAAAGAAACTTGAGCCGATTTCGTGAGTAAATTACATCTGAAAACTTGCGCTGTAAGATTTGAAAAACTATTTCTGTTTGTTCAAAAATTAATTTAAAGATGTTTAAAAAATATATGAATTCCTTATCTTGTAAGTAAGATATTAATCCGCGTGCTGTATTTAAAGTTACTTTATCGGTGAAATATTCCTCACTTTCAACTAGGTATAGAATTAAATCCTCAAATCCTAAGCGGCCCCAAACAGAGACATTTTCACTAGTAAAAAGTAAACACTGCCAACAAAATAATTTATTTTTCACCTGTGATCCGGTTAGGCAAGGATGTCTCTCATAATTCCTTGTATTAAAACCGCGGTTTTGTTGTTTGTTACGCTGCTCCAAATTGTTTAATTCAGGGGTAGGTCGCAATGTGTTTATCAAAACTTTATCCTTATAACGTAGAGCACTAAAGTTATGGGATAACAAATATTCCACTAAGTCACCATTGAAATTTTTGAAATTAACTTCAGTAACCAAACTCATTTTAAAACAATACGCGAGCAATATAAGTAAACACGCTGCCATTAGTAACTACGATCACACTACGATTCAATTAATGCTTTCCAACGAATTCACTCGATGTCACGCGAAATTCTATAGTTGTGATTGGTCGACATTGTATGAGACTGGGATTTATCAGTGTTGCCATTTACATGTGTTTTGCTTTTCTATTGCAATGAAGTATTCATTCGGAGTATTTGCACCGTTGTTTGCTTTTCTGTGGCAGGCATAATGAACGTTGAGAATATACCTTTCTAAGCCTCCGCAGCGTTGCCACAAATCTTGAAATGAATGAAATGCAGTAAATGTAAATACCTTCTATCTTAATGAATAAATTATATTATATAATGTAGTTTGAAAGGAAGGTAGGTGCATAAAATAATGTGATTTTGATTAATATGAATATGCTGAATGCTGACTATTCAATATAATATATTAGTGATACACGGAATATTATTGAGGAGGCTTAGCCTCCTTAGCCTCCTTTGACTAGCCGCCCCTGGCCGAAAGATACAGAAATTTTAAGGAACATTTGGGAACATTTTTGGAAACACGCAACAACAACAAACATGTTCTCATTGTTCCTCCGGTGGAACTGTAACTTTACACATTACCTAAATTAGTACCACCAAATACCCAGATTAATTCACAAAACCGCAGTAATCGCTATCGAAAAAAATTGTAATCGACTAACTAACTACAGTAGTTTTTTGTGCTGCTCTATATATTGTAGTAGGAAATTAAAATTGAGGTTCATTGCGCAGCAAATGATCGAATCGAAGATACTGTTAATGGTATTTTATGAACATTTTTCGCATGTATTATCATTATTTAGATATTAATATGTATAATCCGTTTCTTTAGAAATGAGTATAACTACTATCTAACGCAGAAAGATCGCAAATGAAATTGTTCTCACTTGATTAACGTATATCGTTAGATCATTCAGGAATACGTCGAATTTGATGAATGAGGTTAATGACATAAATTCAATTAATTTAACTTCGCGGCAGTGACTTTCTACGAATAAATTGTAGGATTAATTAGCTGGGCTGTCAATAGAGTCAATTAAAGATAATTAGCCATTATAATCGATAATATTGTCAAACAATGCTCGTTTATTGAAATTTTGATATTTTTATATTTAGTTCCACCTACACAAAATTTAGTGTTGATAAAAATACTGAAAATATACTGAAACAATGGACGCCGCTTTATTTTGTTGAATATATTTCCAAATTAGTTTTTTTAAATCATATTTTTATATTGTTAGATATTAATTCTAATTATTTTTTTTTTATTACAGGTGAGTAGCTCAACCGGCACTAATTTATGGAGTATGTGAGTATAATTACTTATCACTGTTGATATTCGTGTGTAACAGTTTTGCGTTATATATTATATAAATATATATATATATATATATATATATATATATATATATATATATATATATATATATATATATATCATATGTGTATGCGTATGCATATATATATACATAAATATATATACATATATATATATATATATATATATATATATATATATATATATATATATATATATATATATATATATATATATATATATATAAAATTTGGCCCACAGTGTATATACATAACTGACATTGAATTCTTTCACATCACTAGGTGAAACATCATTGAGTTTAAACGTTAAAATAAAACACACTTGGCTTTTACTTTCACTATATTAAAATAATTACTGTATTTAACACTCGATTTAACAGGAAAGGACAGTCGACATGTTTCGAGTTATGAACTCATTATCAAGACTAACTGTAGGAGATTATTACCATCTAATTTTATTAGACAGACAATACCAAATGTAATAACTGAAAATCAATTTGTTCGTTCAAAGGGATATTCAACAGTTATGGGCGGAACTTATTTCGTTAATTTTGAGGAGGTTAAGACGGTTTCCTTTATTACGTGAATGCAACAATTTTGTTGAAATCAAGAAAATGATTAAATTGCATACAATGTAGCGAGATCCAATGGTATTTTTGTTTTGTAAAATTGACTTTTTGTGTTCATCAACACGCATGTTAATATTCCTTCCTGTTTGTCCTATATAGGACATTCGTCGCGAAATATTTTGTAAACGTCACCAATAATTACTTCAAGTTTCTCTTATTTGTACAAATGGTTTGCACGTTATTTTTTGATATCTCGTACAAATGTTGTACTCAAATTCGACACATAATTCATTTTGAAGTATTTTTGTTCTTCGTTAATAGTGGGGACGTGGGGTATATTGAATGCAACAGATTCTTCAGTCGTTTTTTTCTTATGAGCTTATCGATATGACTTTCATCGTAATCGTTGTTGGTGATAATAATTTTCTTGAGGCCTTGGTAGACCAGCGGTAAGGTGAACCTCCTTATACCGTTTGTAAATCGAGGATTGTGGGTTCGAGTCCCACCTCGCTCTTGGGTGTTGTGTATGTCCGGAATTTAGTGGTTATATATGATTAAAAAATTGTTGGGTAATGTACACAGTTTACAAGCCCATTGGCCGTTCGGAACCGGCGTTAAACTGTAGGTCCCTCGAGTTAAAAAAAAAAAAAATTTTTCTTGAATTAACTTCGATCTGAATTTTTTTTTCCTATTATGAAATAGTGAACAACATATGTATGAACGAATGAAAAACACTGAGTTTTATTTTGCTGTGTTGGTTACTGTCGTAGTGAATTAAAGTATCTGTTAAGGTTGGTTTTCTATAAATGTTGAAAGTGAAAGAATTTCCATTCCTAGAAATCTGAAAGTCCAAGAAATTCAAGGTGCCGTTTTCGTTTTCTACTTCTTCTGTAAATTGAATCGAGTTGTAGAAAGTGTTTATATACCTATTTAAGTAAGTTATCTAACTGCCTATCTGTACCGGCCCAAATACAAAAAATATAATGTACAGGGTGGCCAAATAAGCGAGGTAAGCGGCTGTATTTCAGGATCTGTACATCTGGCAGCAATGGAATTTTTTTTATTATGATAAAAGTGGCCATGAGAAAGTTCTGGAAATTATTTTCAAGTTCCGTATTTCACCGCTAGAGGCCGTAACTGAAAATTAAATAAGAAAAACGTCTTTTTTTTCAAAAACTTATATATTAAACTATACTTTTGATAACACTGTTAGAGAGCCTAGAAAATTCTCTATCATTTTGGTCTAAGGCTCATTGGCGTACGAACGATAGTAGAGGTGGGGGAAGCTATTGAAAGTGTAATCATTAAAATCGGTGTAAATTCTAAACCACTTATTCGATTTTAGCGATTCAAAATTTGTTTGCAAGACAAATGTAGCTGTTTTAAATGTCCAATCTCCTTACTACTCTATGTTTCTAATAAAAGAGCTAGAGAGCGCAATTTTTAATAATTAAATTTTCTTTGATTTTAGTCCAAAAATTCAAATGGAACGGTATATTTTTGACATCATATTTGAAAAGTAGATAAAATTTGCAAAAACATTGTGAAAACCGGACGATGATATCTTTGCTCGTTTTAAAGTTATAGCAAATTAAAGTTCTTTTTACGCGCCGAGTCAAAACTTATATACCGCCATCTAGCGTTCGGCCTTAGAATGTCTAATTAACGTATAGCAGGAGGGAAAAACAAAAGAAACTTTCAAATAATATTGTAGGAAACATCAAATATTTATTAGAGCCACTTTAATTCTTGTCAATTCTGAATATCTTTTGCTCGATTTTTTGTAAGTGCCTTTTACAAATGATGAAGCTGTTGATATGATTGCGGTTTTCTTTGAGTGCTTTCAAAATGCAGTAATAACTGAAAGACAGTATGCCATTCGGTATCCAGATCGCCGTCATTATGGCAGAAGAATGTATCCACGCTTGGTACAGCGACTACGCGATACTGGGAGTTTTAGTCGTCCCAGATTTAGAAGGCGTCGGACTGGTTGAACGGAAGAAAACATTATTAATGTGTTGGCCTACGTAGAATTTAATAGGCATATTGGAACTCGTGCGTTATCTTTATATTTGGGAATAGCTCGAACTACTGTTCAAAATATACTAAACGACCACAGGTAAGTAATTGCATTAGCGGACATTCTTTTTAATACACCTTTTTAATATAATTTACTCCTCAATACACTACTATATAGGCATTTCTTTTTATTTTAAGGCTACACCCCTACCATATAATCCTTCACCAAGCCTTAAACGAACATGATTTTGAGCGCAGAATTGATTTTTGTCAATGAACGTTAGAAATGATTCGCGAAAATAGGGATTTTTTGTCACAGATTCTGTGGACCGATGAAGCTACTTTTAGTAGCGATGGCAGAGTCAACAGGCATAATATGCATTATTGGTCGGCCGAAAATCCCCGTTGGATGCGAGAAGTCCAGCACCAAGGCCGCTGGAGTGTAAACGTGTGGTGTGGCATTATCGGAATGAAAATTATTGGTCCTTATTTTTTTGATGGCACGTTAACCGGTAGATAATGTTTTTTTGAATTTTTTAATAAATGCTTTGCCAATTTTAATGGAAGATTTGACATTGGAAGTGAGACAGACTATGTATTTCCAATTGGACGGGTGTCCAGCACATTTTTCCCGTTTAGTGTGGGATCATATTAATAATTATTTTCAAGGGCGCTGGATCGGAAGGGTAAGTCTTATTTTCTTGGCCGGCCAGGTCACCCGATTTAACATGCCTCGACTTTCACTTATGGGGTCGTTTAAAAGATATTGTGTACCAAACTCCACCCACAACTCATGATTATGGAAAACAGAATCCGTGATGCCATTAATAAAATATCAGCTGCTGAAATCGAAACAGCAGTTTCATCCACCCAAAGAAGATTGGCAGCTTGTTTGGAATGTGATGGAAAGCAGTTTGAACATCTATCGAGGCATTAAATACCTAATATGTTTGGGTTTAAAATCGGTCCTTTTAAGAACCACAATTTAAATATAAAAAGAAATTCGTTAATAAATATTGTCCTAAGAAAATCATATAAACTTCCTTTGATTCTGTGATACATTAGTTTAAGTATTAATTTATTAATTATGACAACAGGCTGCATCTTGATAACAGTTTGAGAAAACAGCAGAAAAACAGAAAATTAGACATTTAGACATTTTAAGGCCGAACGCTAGATGGCGGTATATAAGTTTTGACTCGGCGCGTAAAAAGAACTTTAATTTGCTATAACTTTAAAACGAGCAATGATATCATCGTCCGGTTTTCACAATGTTTTTGCAAATTTTATCTACTTTTCAAATTTGATGTCAAAAATATACCGTTCCATTTGAATTTTTGGACTAAAATCAAAGAAAATGTAATTATTAAAAATTGCGCCCTCTAGCTCTTTTATTAGGAACTATAGAGTAATAAGGAGATCGGACATTTAAAACAGCTACATTTTTCTTGCAAACAAATTTTGAATCGCTAAAATCGAATAAGTGGTTTAGAAGTTACACCGATTTTAATGATTACACTTTCAATAGCTTCCCCCACCCCTACTATCGTTCGTACGCCAATGAGCCTTAGACCAAAATGATAGAGAATTTTCTAGGCTCTCTAACAGTGTTATCGAAAGTATAGGTTAATACATAAGTTTTCGAAAAAAAGACGTTTTTCTTATTTAATTTTTAGTTACGGCCTCTAGCGGTGGAATATGGAACTTGAAAATAATTTCCAGAACTTTCTCATGGCCACTTTTATACTAATAAAAAAAATTCCATTGTTGCCAGATGTACAGATCCTGAGATACAGCCGCTTACCTCGCTTATTTGGCCACCTTGTACATACTGCGTCCATAATGAAACCTTTGTAATTAAATTATTATTAGAATTGAATTTCTAAATTATTCAGAAAATTCAAAGGACGTCTATTTTATCAGTTATACGAAATATATTCTTCCCCTTAAACGTAGACGATCAACACAGTAAAATAAAAATAATAAAACATTTTTTACAACACATATTATCACAGACAAAGGCACAGTGCTGGTAGCTCAATTCTGCACGTATAACAGAGAAACATAAAATTTAATGGTATTATTTATATCTCTCTTGTCGTTAATTGCATATTTTAATTTTTTTTTGTATTTCCAACGATGTTGTATGAAATGTTTTATTATTTTTACTTTACTGTGTTGATCGTGTACTTTTGAAGGTAAGAATATATTTCATATAACTGTTAAACTTGATGTAATAGACGTCCTTTTACTATTTATAGATTTTGAAAAAGCCACAAAATGGTCGAAACGTCAATGGGCAATATTTTGCATGACATCTAAATTGTCTAAACCAATGTGACCTTATAGCAGGAACACTACATTGTGAAAAAATATAAACAATAGGTCAAAGAAAAAAAAAAAAATATATATATATATAAGTATATATATATATATATATATATATATATATATATATATATATATATATATATATATATATATATATATATATATATATATATATATAAAATATATATATATATATATATATAATAATATATATATATATATATATATATATATATATATATATATATATATATATACAAGGTTGGGAGTTCTTGAGGATGCAGTCAAACACAGTAACCATAGCGAGGCATTCGCTACGGTTACTGTGTCAGCTGTCAAATTGTTATCTTTCATTTGATACTAGTACAATTAATATTAAAATAGATTTTGTCACAAATGTTTTTGCGTCTAAAGTAAATTGTAGAATCCCTGTTTAATGTTGTATACGTTGATTTTATTCTAACTTCACGTTTATCTGTCCTAATAACACCCGAAGACTATCGATGGAAGCAATTAATCAATAATTAAATATTCGAGGAAAATATTGGTCGATGTATTGGTGATACCACGTTTTCCTTACGATGAAAGATCTAAGTGATAACGCCATGCTGACGTTAGGATATCTGCTATTGAAAATTCTATTAGTACCACTAGCACTACACACACACAAAGTTTCATTTTAGTTATCGACTCGGCCGGTTCATCGAACAAGTTAACGATAGTATTGACTGGTTCAATTCCTGATGATGACAAGAATTTAGTGTTAGAAACAGAGGTTTGGAGTAGTGAAAGAAGAAATTGATCGAGAGAGTCTCTGCCATTGTTACGTTGTTTATTGTTTTTGTGGAGGTAGTATGTGCTTTCTATTAAATCAACCTGCTAAAATTAAGCTTTCCGTATATGCTTCAGATTTCGCATTCATCGAATATGAATTAATTTGTTATTAATTAGCAAGTGATTAATTCTTTTCGTAATCCCATACTCTTATTTTGATTTAACGGTATTCAAATGACAATTGAAAAGTCAGTGTTATAATTTCATAACGGCCGGCGGCCGTTAAGAAATCACTTGTTCAAATATTTTTTTCAAAACATTCTGCTTACAATAACAACATTGAAATCTTGGTCCACAGCGAGTTGGTAGAATAAACCTCTGATTTTCATTTCGCATAGTCTAATAATACATCTTCATTAACCACCTTTCCATTCTTGCTTTTACGCCACATTTCAAAATTTTCATATTCTTTTTGATATCGCTCTTGAGTTATTTTCGGCAGTTAATCAACACTCGCTGCACTGCACATGATTTTCCAAATATTTCTAAAGGAATTTGATTTTGTTCCTCAATTTCATCAATTTCATCCATGGTCGTCGTTAAAGCGAACTTGAGAACACAAAAAACTGACGTTGTTTATAAAACTGTCAAACTGTTCCATGACAACAGAGTGCACGACGTTGGGATTTTTCTTTAGAATTGCGAGGTACGTGGTTTTTTCTTTCTTCGGAATCAAAATATAATCTTTCAACGGGATTACGAAAAATTTTTAACGACACACGGCCGATACGCAAATAACGGATTCGGTTAGTTATAATTCTCGGCTGCGCCTCGGATTACAATATCCAACCTCATCCGTTATTTGCTACATATCGGCCTTGTTACGTTAATAACTATAACAACGGGTTAATAAAATTCGGTTTTCACTACAAAGAAATATTCATGATAATCAGATTAATAGAAGGCCATCGTGAAAGTGTCTGAAATTTTTATGTTACTAATTAATCTCATTCAGATAAGCTCTCTTATGACGTTAACGGCAATGGGCGATCAAGTTGTTGTTATGTGTTACTTCTTCTCAGTATTCGGCATTTCGTGGGACTAATACCGTCGATGCGAAGAAAATTTGTAACTGGAAGTGTGTAAGGAAGAAACGCGGTATTCAATTTATTTAAATCACTCATTTCTATGAATATTAATTTAATATTGTAAATAATTTTCGAACTAACTGTCATTTTTCAACAAAGTCACTAAGTTTGAACTATTATTTTAACTATTATTCATAATTGAAGAATTTCCAAACCGTGGGCAGAAGATGTGGAAATCAAGCAAATATTTGAGATTCAGCCTTCTAGGGTATTTTTTAGGGTGTATGGAGCTAAAGAATTAACTGTTTTTGATGGATTATGACACCCCTAAACCCCTTCCAAATAGAATTAAAGGGTTGTACGTAGATTAGATTGATTGACATTCAACCCCCCTCCCGCAGTCAATCTGCAGAAGTTGTGCAAGTATGCAAATGTTCGAAAAGCACGAAAAAACACGAGAAACCACATAAAAATGTTATGTAGTTTCTTGTGTTTTTTCGTGCTTTTTGAACATTTGCCCACCTGCACAACTTCTGCAGGTTGAATGTGAATAGAGATGATGTTAGGGAATGATTCTTTGTGGGTTTAAACTCTTTTCTTTAACCGTTGTCATTTTAATGTTGAGATTTAATGTTTTCATGGTTTTGCTCAGAAAAAAGTGTGTGGGAAATAGAACCTCAGTGACTGTTGCTTAAGTATGTGTTTCTAGGAGTATTTTGCCCGAAAATAATACTCTATTATTGACTCTGTCGAGAGTCAGCAGTTAAGTGCGTGAGTAGGGTTTATATCCGTTTTATATCCAATTTTCGAAATTTTTTGATTTCCTATTAAGGAAACAGGTAGGAATCTATATTTCAAAAATATTACCTTATTACTCGTGCTCGACAAAATGAAAATATTGTCGGTCACACAGGGTGTTCAATTTTTTCTTGGCGGATACCAACTATGTTTTTCCAAATGGCAACCTATATTTTTTATCGCTTTTTCGGCTTCTACATCGAAAATAAAAGATACTTTATGTAGATCTTCATTTCGAAAATATTGACGGTTTTCAAGATTTTTGGCATTTTTGGTTTTTTTTTTCCAATATTGGTCACTCAGAATATTTGAAATTATAAAGTTGTTCCAAGTCCAATTGAAATTAATTTTCTGTCAAATATTCTACATTGGTAACTCTCTCAAACGATATATTATCTGAAATCAACCTGCGATGTACAGGGTATGAAAAACGCTTGCCAAATATTGTAAAGGAAAATTTGCAGAATCTTCCTTATTTTAAATGGAAAACCCTGTTTATTATCGACCCATAAGAAGCGCCAGCAAAGTTTTTCTTAAAACGGCTCTTTTTTTCGAAGAATGGCTAGTATTCATATTTCTTCGCTATGATCTCAGTAATTACCTACACGATAAAGGGCGCAATTTTGAAGAAATAGGGATGAAAGTTTGCAAATAGGTAGTTTCGTATGATATCTTAGATGGGATTGGTTTTGGTTCTAATTGGTAGGGGGGTTGACCCCTCTGGGGGGAAAATAAATCTTGTTTACCGATAAAGGGCGCAATTTTGTAGCTTTAGGGTTGAAAGGTTTATATCTAGGTAGTTTTGTATATTTTTAACGGGATTGGTTTTGGTTCGGATTGGTTGGATGTTTGACCCCCCAGGGGAAGAAATAAATTTTGTTTACACAATAAAGGTCGCAATTTTGGAGCACTAGGGTTGAAAGTTTGTAAGTAGGTATTTTCGAAAGTATCTTGGATGAGATTGGTTTGGGGGTTGACCCCCTGAGGGAAGGAATAAATTATGTTTACATGATAAAGGGCGTAATTTTGGAGCAACAGGATTGAAAGTTTGTGAGTAGGTAGTTTTGTATGATATATTGGATGGGATTGGTTTTGGTACAAATTGCTGGGGGGATTGACCACTCCAGGAGAGGAAATAAATCTTGTTTACACGATAGAAGACGCAATTTTGGGACCATAGTTTTGAAACTTTGTATGTAGGCAGTTTCATATGATAACTTGAACTTAACTTCGTATGATAACTTATTTCGATATGAATTGGTTGGGGGGTTGACCCCCGGAGAAGAAAATAAAGTGGGCGCAGTTTTTGTGTTTTGGATTTGGAACAAAAATCATAATTAAATGAATAGATATTTTAAAATGGACACGTTTTGAAAACCTGCTTCTCTAATGCAGCTCGCTGCGATAGAGTTTTTTTCTCTTGAAAACTACTTTGAAACACAGGCACTTGAGTCAAATTTTGACATGGAATTGTTTATTGAAATTTAGTGTTAATGATATTTTGTAAAAATTTAGCTTGGTTATTAAGGGAAAGTTTCAAATTGTACCTTTCAATTTTTATAGTTTTTTTTTGTACAGATAGTTGGTGGTACGTCCGTTTAATTAAATAAATAGATAAATAAATATATTCATACATATATATATATATATATATATATATATATATATATATATATATATATATATATATATATACAGGGTGATTCACGGTGGATGGCACATTAGATGTTTCTGGTAAAATTCAATGGAGGGCATAGTCGGACATTCTCTACCCAACTAAAATATTTTCGGTAATGCGGTGTTGCCACTTCTATTAGAAAGTAATAGCAACTTTGATTTTTCAAATAGAACTACCTGTATATTATATTATTTTTAGAATCTCCAACAATTTCCCAACAACTTTTCATAATATTTCCCTATACCTATGTGTTACCGTTTTCGAAATAAAAATTATTTTCTTTTTTTTTCGTCGGAAATCGAGACCTCTAAAAACTCTGATATCTTTGAGCTAAGAAATACAATGATATCGAAATTTCGGTTTAAGTTTGTTGATACTTGGGGGCTTCCTACACTTCAGCCTAATCTCCGTTATTTCAATACAGGGTGGTCAAAAAATACAGACCAAAAGAGCTGAGATAGTATCTGGGGTTGTTTTCGAAGCAGAATAAACTATCAAAAATTGAAAAATCATACAAAATTTTTGAATTTCCAATTCCCGGGGAAGAGAGTGACGTGGAGGTGTATGAGCGTGAATCTTTCAAATTGATGGCATGTTGAAATTATGAACAACATATACGAAATTCAGCCTTCTAGGAACCCTCACTTTGAAGGATTTTTATACACCCAATACCTCTCAAATTGAACTAGTGAGTTAAAATTCGTACGTGGATTAAGTATGCGCTGAAGAAGTGCATCTTGAAGGTATAAACTTTTTTCGAAAGGCCGCCGTTTGTACCTGAGAATTTGGGCGCCTCCACGCCTTCTTCAAATTAAGTTAGGGGGTGGAAATTTGGTATGTAGATTGTACACGCGCTGCACTTTGCTGCGACAGTTTTTCGTTCGAATCGCATAGATATAACCAGCATGATTTTCTCTATTTTATTTTTAATCCGAGTAAGATACTCGGGGAAAATCCGATCTTAGTGACGGAGCTCTGCCGATCACGAATTTTTTTTCAATATTTTACCTTATATATAGTTCTCCAGTAGTTTCAAGGAACTATCCAGCAAGTAGAATGATCATTCATAATTTCTGATTAACTTTTTTAAAACACAATATTCGAGGCGAAGCTAAGGGGTTATAGACTCACGACAAAAAGCACCTGGTCCGATTTTAAAAATTCCAACGGATATCGAAAGAACACATATGATTTCATAAGAAAAGAGTTTTCAAAAATTTTTCCCCAGGAAGAATAAAAAAATTATAGCGTTTTTTAGATAGGCATTACGACTTGTATAGTCTCACGACAAAAAGTTAGTAGCTGGTCCGATTTCAAACATTCCAACGCATATCGATGAAACACATATGATTTCATAAGAAAAGTGTTTTCAAAAATTTTTCCGCACGAAGAATAAAAAAATTATAGCGTTTTTTAAATTTTTTTGTCCATAGACATGTGGTGCTCTCGACAAAATGTTATTAGTTGGTCCGATTTTAGAAATTCCAACGGATATCGATAAAACACATATGATTTCATAAGAAAAGGGGTTTCAAAAATTTTTCCCCAGGAAGAATAAAAAAATTATAGCGTTTTTTAGATTTTTTTGTCCATAGACATGTGGTGCTATCTATACATCTTAAACCCAAACCGATTTTCACAATAATGAAATAAAATGATAGCATTTAATGTGTAGTTTTTTAATTTATATGTATAATACATTCAAAAAATATTGACGACATGCACATGCGCCGAGGGGTTTTATCATTCCTAGTGCTACGCAGTAGGGTGTCCAGATTTTTTGTATTATAACTAGTATATCGTCTATCCAATATTCCTATCTTATTCTGTTAAAATTGTTGGTGAAGATAACTGTGATCGTATGAAATAATTCATTCCAATCTTGTTTTCACTATCTGTAGGTACTTAAGTAGTGCGTCTACGAATGTACTTCTCCTAAAATGACGAATCCGGGCCGTTATCGACGGAAACGATGTTACTTCGAACGAATTCTAACATTTTCTATAAACGGAAGATATATGGGGATACAGCTTTGGATCCCGAGTTTAAAATTAAACCTGGTCGTCGGTTGCATTCCGACATGCCTTTTCGTATCCTTTGCGATTCGTTTTTCGTGGGGGTTAAAACAATAAACACACGTCGGGTTGGGGAACGAACGGAAATGGCATTTATATTCGACGGTGTGCAGATGAGCCCCGGGGACGGTTTGTGAAAAGAAAACGGGAAGAAACAGCCGCGCTTACCGAAGAATTATTTCGCGACGTCAAGAAACTAATGGAATTATATTTACATTTTGTGAAGAATGAAGCATGTAAGTAAGCAAATTTACTCCTAATATAATTATCTCCCTTCAATATTGCTATATTTTTCAATTGTATATTATATGTTTATTTCACCTTGGATACGGTTGCTATAAACACACTCGTCATTTCTCCTCGTACAATTAGCGGGCGTTATGGATCATAACGCCCGCTAATTGTACGAGGAGAAATGAAGCAACTTTCATCGATTAAAAACTTCATAATCCTTGTCATATACGACTCTGGATTTCTCCGGTAATGAATTATTGGCAGCTTTGGCTGCATTTTCTATGATATTCTTGGGTAAATTCATTTTCATTTCCATTATTTCTATAAGACTACACAAAGAAAACAGCAATGACATTCACTAAATATGAAGACAAAAATATTCACAAACGTCAAAATATCAACAAATGACATGCCTACTATGAGAAGGAAAATGGAAAGTATAGGAGCAATGAATCGATTTTAAAATCGATTTTTCATTATAATAAAATAATTTTTTCGTGAAAAAGAAAATCTTGTATGCACCACGTGCGTTACTAGATCCTAACGCCCATCGGGCGTTAGGATGTATATAACGCACTTGGTACATAAATAACTATTATGAGTTATCGAAGTTTCGGGAAAACAACGAAAGACAAATCTCGCGAATTCTTTATGTTTTGAAATTGCGTTGCAAATTGGTGAAGATAATGACTCAGGGCCGTAATCAGCATCTAGAGGGGGCTGAACAAATTCTTGAGAGGGCTTGTTTTTTACATAGTACTTACTTACTAAAATAAATGTACCTGAAAAAAAGATAGGAATATACTGCTTTTTCTGTCTTTTTACCTAGAAGTGTATACTGGAAAACGAATATTAAAAACATTTTGGAAAAATTTTAAAAAAATTATTCTAATAAAAATAATAAATAAAAAATCTCTCCTAGAAAACTCTAAATAAATAAAACTAATAGAAATAATAAATATTGAAAAAAAAATAAAAATGTACTTTCATCATTGAATATAAACAAATAAATATGTTTCTAGACGTTTATATCATAGAGCCACTTTTTGGAGGAAGATTATAGTTTTGAAAAATGCAGCCTTCAAATTCAGTTTGAAGATTTAGCTCTATTTGCATTTACTCTTATAAGGTTACCGTCATCCAATTCATTCGTGGAGAGGATATTTTAATTGATTAATATTGTTAAATGTAAAATTCGAAATAAAATGATACTAAAAATGTTTAATTCAGTTGTGTCTATTAGATCTCACTTGGGAATAAATGAGATTTGCTGCAAATAATTTGAGCCTAGCAAAGCTATGTATGCAAAATTTAATTCTGATATGTATCAGTAGCAGAACTAATCCACAACAAGCACAGACAACGATGATGATGATGTAGAGATGTCTTGTGAACAGTTGATATAAAAATAAAGAGATTTGTAACAGAATCGTGGTTTTGATTGTAATAGTAATTTAAGTAAAACGTCCCGAAAGTACCTATTATTGGTTTTCGGACGAGTAGGCAATATGTTGGGTGCACTATTTTTTCGTGCAGTTGCGAAAAAAATCATGATTGCGATTTTGGGCGACAAATTAGCAGCAAAACACGTATGAAGTAACTCCTAGAATAAGTGAATTTTATATGAAAAATGCTTGTTACCAATGTTTCCCCGTTAACATGTGGCAACCACGGTTACGCTTTTGGGCGACAAATTAGCGTCTAATAAAGTGCAACACGGCTCTGAATAATCTGGCAACCCTGATGGTAGTCGCTCGTTTGTCGCTATTTCATTTTAGAATAAAAAACGTCAACATGTTTTGCGGGTTAAAAGATGCCACAAATAAATAATTTTAAGTCAGTTTTACGATTAGGTAGATTTGTTTGTAACTAGGCTAGTTTTATGTTTCAACGCAGATATAAACATTTTTGGTTTGTAATAATTCTGGTATATTTTCTAGAGGGGGCTTACATAATTCCAGAGGGGGCTTACATAATTCCAGAGGGGGCTTACATAATTCCAGAGGGGGCTTACATAATTCCAGAGGGGGCTTATATAATTCCAGAGGGGGCTTACATAATTCCAGAGGGGGCTTATCCCCCTCTGGTGCCTCCCTGGATACGGTCCTGTAATGACTTACAAGGAACGAAGTTCCTTCACGATATCTTTGCTAGGCATGCGCGTCAGCTATATTCGTATATACGTATTGCTTTATTTCATTGATAGATAATTAATTGTTTTTTTTTATTCAACCATATTCGCATTAACCTATTGGTTATTAGCGAATCGTGCACGTTCGTAATTTTTATATAATATCGATACATTTCAGAAAGTTGATGATATTTGGAATATCACAGTTTCTGCCAATAATGTTGTGGATATCTGGAGGGAAGTCAAATTTGTTTCGCTCACCAATTAATTTGGGCATTCGGTGAAAATGTGTTCTACACTCAGTTTTATTTCACATATGTCACATATTGACTCTTCGGTGTGATTTAACAGATAACTGTGAGTGAGATTGGTGTGACCTAAGCGTAGCCGATTGATGAGCACTTGATGTTTTCGGTTCTTTGTTTTGTCAGACCACGGTTTCACATCATATTTTATTATCCGTAATTTTGCACCGGACACTTGCCACTGATTTTGGGTTGTTGCTATTTTCACCATTGATTTAATGTCTGCAGATACTATTTTCGTCACTGTTTTGGTTTCTTCACATGTAATCGAGCCACGAGCATTTTCCTCTGCTTTTTTATTTTCCTGAATTCCTATATGTGATGGAATCCATATGAAACAAATATTTTTTCCATGTTGCTGGATCACATGGAGTTCTTTTTTTATTTTTTGTACAATAGGATTTTTATGATATAAACACTTCAGTTTGTATATGAAGCTAAGTGAATCCGTCAAAATAATACAATTCTCCCCATCTGTAGCATTGATATAAACCAGCGCAAGGTAAATGGCATAAAGTTCTGCATTAAATATGCTGGTTGTTGTAGGAAACCTTTAGAAGAGCGTTTCGGATGTTGTAACTATTGCAGCTCCTACTCCATCATTCATTGGTTTTTGAGGCGCCCGTGTAGATTCCTTCTTATAGTAGTCGAGAATGATTCGGCTGAGTTCATTTTTGATGATCTGGGACACATTTTTGATGATGGGACACAGGCGAGTATTCGCATGTGATCCATCATCTACCATCATAGGTTTGTAAGCGTAGTACATTACCGAGCAGTATATATAATTTTAAATTGCAATTCTGGACAATCACAACATATTTTATCCGGGATTCGAACCCGGTACCGTCTGTGCCCTAGACAATTTCCCAACCATCTGGACCACAGACCGTTGATAGGTATTGAGTTTGTCAAAGTGAGTTAGGCTCTTGTCATGACCGGTGGTTTGACAGTCAAAGGAAAAGATGGGTTGAATTTGGTGGGAAACGTTTGGGGTAGTGATAGATCGAGGGTAGATAATGTTCGCGGATTCTTTGATAGAAATAATTCTTGTTTTATTCAATAAGAGATTCCTATATTTGTCACTGAATGTGTTACTATGAGTAGGATTTGAAGGGGTTGAACTTATTGTTGCTGCGTAAGCCAAACTAAGGTAGGTACGTCTGTCCTGGAGAGATGGTTCTCCCGTTGCATATTAGATGCTTTCAATTGGTGTTGTATAGTAGGCCTAATGAAGTTCATAAGGCTTTGTTGTGGATAGTGTCGAGTATCTTGAGTGTTATCTTGTTCGCCGAGTAGTATGCAATACATCCAAAGTCCATTTTGGATCTGATGAGTCTTCTGTAAACGTGCAGTATTGTTTGACCGTCAGACCCCCACTCTCTGTGTGACAGCGTTTTCAATAGATTCAGTCTTCTGTTACACGACTCGACTAAGTTTTTAATATGTGCATTCCAGTTCAATCTGTCATCAAATATCATACCCAGGAACATTATAGATCCGACATATTTCAGATTTTGTCCATACAAGCATAGGGGTGATATATTGACCGTTTCTTTTTTGGAGAAGACAACATATTTTTTTATTTCTGTTGCGAATTCGGTTTCTTTGGGACATTGCTCTAGGTTCGAAAGTGCTCCCTGAGACAATGAAAATGAGGTGTCTATACATTTTTGTTTTTGCAGAAGAATACCAAGTCATCCGCATAAAGTCGTGCTTTCATTGGTAATTTACTTTCTTTCAGAATGTCATTCATGGAAATAAGGAACAGAGTGGGACTAATGACAGATCCTTGTGGGATACAATTTTCCAGTGTGTGTTTCGTTTGTTCTAACGCGAAAAGTTCTTATTTTCAGGAAGTTCTAAAGCAAAGCAGTATCCACGAGTTTTCCATGAATCTAGTATTTTCATTATACGATATCGCTATGCAGTATCGAATGCCCTTTTCATATCAAAAAAGATGGCGAAGCATTTTTTTTTACTGCTAATGCTTTATGGAAGTTGTGGATAGTGACGATGAATTCAGGTTTTTGTAAATTTCAGTACGGTACTCTATATAAATATATGAGTATGTCAGTGTATTGATAACGTAAGAATTTGAAGTAGAGGATTAATTATAATTTGTGAAAATAACCTACTATCTATTCGTATGATGATAATCAGGGATCGGATGAATACGGTTTCAATTTTTGTTAATACAAATAACTAGCGATTTCAACATCATTTCTCCTGATTAAAACTCAGAGCCATTGTTACTATTTCGAAGATTTAGATTTAAGAATAAAGAATGATCCAGCAAAATCTACAAGATAGGCACAAAACCATTATCGATGCAGTTACATAAAATTGAATCGCAATTATATGTTTCCTACTTTAGTTAGCACAAATCAATCATTGCTAATATTTAATTTGATGATTAAGAATATGATGAGTTCATATTTTTATAATAATTAAGCAAGTAACAATAAAATATTTATTTTCATCAATTATATAACAAATATCATTAATTAAAATTTTATAACCATTCTATCATTTATTTTATTTCTTCATTCAATTACTGTCAAACGTTCATTAATTTCTTTTAGCTTGTGATTTAATACATAACATATAGGAAAAAAAACTTCGTTTTAACTGGGTTCTGGTCTTTTTAGTCGCTTTTACTTCGAAAATAATTGTCTATTGCAGTGTATCGAAGTGTATCGAAACTCAACAGTCAGGTGCTGGTGCATTTTTTAAATTCGTTTAAAACCTCCTAGACCGCGTTTTCTGAACTTTGTTGATTTCTATACACACAAACACACATATATATATATATATATATATATATATATATATATATATATATATATATATATATATATATATATATATATATATATATATATATCCTATTTCTCCAAAATTGTTCATACTAGCACTAGAGACTGTCTTCAAACATCTAGCATGGAAAAGAAAGGCATCAATATAGACGGGTCTTATCTGAGCCACCTACGTTTTGCGGACGATATTATAATCTCGAGTGACGTTGAAGAACTAAAAGAGATGCTACAAGAACTTTATGAAGCGAGCGAATAGGTGGGATTACAAATGAACCTGGACAAGACTAAAATTATGTGTGACAGTGAAATAGAAGTGCAAGTGGTCAACAAAATGATTGAGAATATTTACAACTATGTATACCTCGGCCATAACATCAAACTAGGCAAAGCCAATCAAACAGCAGAGGTAAATAGACGAATAGGTCTAACTTGGGCAGCGTTTGGAAAGCTAAGTTACATACTTAAAGACCGAAATATACCAATCAACCTCAAAAGGAAAGTATACGAGGCATGTATACTACCAGTGACCACTTATGGCCTCGAAATAATGACACTCATGAAAAGTAGTGCTCAAAGATTAAGAGTGACGCAAAGGGCGATTGAGAGAGCAATGCTAGGAATTAGCATAAGGGGCAAGGTGAGAAATGAAGAGATCCGAAGAAGAACTGGAGTCACAGACGTTATGAAACGCGTAGCACGATTAAAGTGGCAATGGGCCGGACAATCAAGAGAATGATGGCCACCAAAAATATCAACATGGAGACCAAGGATGAGTAAGAGAAGTCTAGGGAGGCCACAAAGAAGATGGCTAGATGACATCAAGCAGGTCGCAGGCAAAAACTGGTTCCAAGTGGCACAAAACAGAGAGACGTGGAAAAATTCAAGAGAGGCCTATATCCAGGAGTGGATGCAAAATGGCTGAATAAGAAGAAGAAGATATCCATATATATATATATATATATATATATATATATATATATATATATATATATATATATATATATATATATATATATATATATATATATATATATATATATATATATATATATATATATATATATATATATATATATATATATATATATATATATATATATATATATATATATACTTGAGATTTCTCAAATTTCTTGTACAGTTTCACTATATTCTAGGACATTGAATTTTTCTTGGGAATATTGATTCAAACATTGGTAGTTAAAACTCCATAATTTTTTGTTTATATTATATTAAAACGTTTCGACCAACATATGTAGTCTTCTTCAGTTTGGAATTACTTTAATCTACGGGAACAGAAAAATTGCACTTTTAAAATTACGGACAGGTGATTATTTTTTTGGTAAGTTTTTTCAAAAAAATAATCACCTGTCCGTAATTTTAAAAGTGCAATTTTTCTGTTCCCGTAGATAAAAGTAAATCCAAACTGAAGAAGACTACATATGTTGGTCGAAACGTTTTAATATAATATAAACAAAAAATTATGGAGTTTTAACTACCAATGTTTGAACCAATATTCCCAAGAAAAATTCAATGTCCTAGTATATATATATATATATATATATATATATATATATATATATATATATATATATATATATATATATATATATATATATATATATATATATATATATATATATATATAAATATATATATATATATATATATATATATATATATATATATATATATATATATATATATATATATATATATATATATATATATATATATATATATATACATATTGGCATCTACAGCGACTTCCATCAATCCAGTTGAACTGAAATTTGGTACCAGGGGTTTTTCTCGATGCAGAACGGATAGTTCGAACCGCCGCCATTTTTAGGTAGAACTTTCTTGATCTTTTGTGATTTTGGAAAATTTGCTCAACTCCACATTTTCTGCAGATTGAGTAAGAGGGTTGAAATGTGGTATGTGGATTTAGTTCATATTGAAATACGATCCTTTGTGAGTTTCAACTCTTTTCCTCTCCTGCTTCGCTGTCAGTACGCCTAATGCACTTCCCGAATTTCTTAGAATCGCATCTCGAGGCGATGCACTTCGTGCAAAAAATACGATCCTAGTGACGGAGCTCTGCTATCCACCTTTTTTTTTAAAATCAATTTACTGTTCTATCTAGTCTTATTTTTCGATACGTTCTCATGCCATAATACAGCGTGGGCATGTTCACGAAGAACTTTGGGATAGGCTAATTTCTAAGACTGAGAAAATAACACCATTTCCTCGACCGTTTGTCCGTTTCCATCGGAAGACTCAATAAAGGTTACGGGTAACGTGTGTGTGGGTCTTGAAGTTGAAGCACGTTTCGTCCTTACGGTAATGGGCGCATGGTACTCGTGTTGCATTCCTTACGAAGGCGTTGTTCACTTAGACACGACCGCGGCATCGCTTATTCAATCGGCTGATACGTGTCGTACGAGAGAAGTGGGAATACTTTGCGTGTCCACACGACGATACCCCCTAGCATGTTCTCGTATACAAGTACCCACTTACATCTTTCACAATTTTTCGAATTAGTTAATTCCATGGGAAGAAATTGTTGTTTATTCTGAGGGAATCGAAAATTGTAATCATATCTCTTTAGCTGAGGAAATTTTGATCGTTCAAACGTTTCGAAAAAGTCACGAATTTTGTGACGATACTTCGACTCATTGATTGAATCAGGCTGTCAAATTTCAATGGCTTGTTGTTGATGAACGAGTATATTTATATATATATATATATATATATATATATATATATATATATATATATATATATATATATATATATATATATATATATATAGAAAACAGAATTCTTCGTGTTATCGAAACACGTTCGTGGCAATAAAATCAAGTACTAGGACATTTATTTGAAACTAATCAAACAAACCTCCTAGCGGAGCTGGTTATACGAGTTCACGAAACATCGAAATGCCTCCATATACCTTGGACGGTGTATGTTAGAAACATTAAGTTGTTTATCACAATCAATGGAAATGATAGACAGTCTGTTTCGCCCTTATTTGGGGCTCATCAGTATCATCCATCCATCGAAAGTGATAACCAACCAAATATTTCTAACGGCCTTATATTTTCCTTCAAGTGACTATATGGCATATAAATATGACACAGCGCCACCAGTCGGAAACAAATGAACCACATCTTACAGATAGATGAAAACATTTCGGCAACGTGAACTCGTACGTCCTGACACCCGAAGGTGGTTACTATATTCGCTAAGCAAGAGTAAAGTTGCCACATCAAATCGATGTAATGCAACAGTTACACACAGCCAGTAACAGCGCTCGGATTTTATCCTTTAAACAGGCAGCAAATGAATAGAAAACAGAATTCTGTTTTCTGACGGTGTGTAACTGTTGCATTATATGGCAACTTTACTCTTGCTTAGCGAATATAGTAACCACCTTCGGGTGTCAGGACGTACGAGTTCACGTTGCCGAAACGTTTTCATCTATCTGTAAGATGTGGTTCATTTGTTTCCGACTGGTGGCGCTGTGTCATATTTATATGCCATATAGTCACTTGAAGGAAAATATAAGGCCGTTAGAAATTTTTGGTTGGTTATCACTTCCGATGGATGGATGATACTGATGAGTCCCAAATAAGGGCGAAACAGACTGTCTAATCATTTCCATTGATTGTGATAAACAACTTAATGTTTCTAACATACACCGTCCAAGGTATATGGAGGCATTTCGATGTTTCGTGAACTCGTATAACCAGCTCCGCAAGGAGGTTTGTTTGATTAGTTTCAAATAAATGTCCTAGTACTTGATTTTATATATATATATATATATATATATATATATATATATATATATATATATATATATATATATATATATATATATATATATATTTATATAGATATATATAAGGGCTGATCCGAAGGGGGGGTCCATGGGGGCCATGCTCCTCCCAGAGCATGTTGAATATAGTTAAAATTATGAAGTGATTCCCACGAATTAAAATGAAAATCATATGCAGGTAATTACCCGCAACACCAAAACGAATATTACTTATGTGATTAAAACCGAAAATGGGCTTAAGAGCTTTAATTATTATCTAAGCTGAAGATGCTTAAGTATATAAAAGAGAGTGTGTGAGAGTTCACTAGGTATTACAAATTGCTAAATCGTAGCAAAATATAGTTAAATGACTACAAATTAAAACTAACTTATTTTTTTATTTCTTACAGAATCCATTTATAATAAAACTAAATTGAATATAACAGTTTCTATTCCCTCGCAATCTTCCAGTGATATTCTTCTAAACATTTCAATTTTTTTGCATTTTTTATGAAATGCTTCGTTTGTTAAGTTTCCTCAAGTCCGAAACCTGACTAGTTAGGTATACCTAAGTATGATATACATAGATAAAAAGCAAATTCCAGCAGCTTTCCGAATTTTCTATAATATACAGGGAATTCCATTTGAAATAATCAACTTTCAGTCACTTTTTCAAGCAAACAAAATAATTTTTTTACTACCCTGTATTGAAGTGACGCAGATTAGACTAAAGTGTTGGAAGCCCCCAAGTATCACCAAAATCCAACCCAAATTTGGATATCATAGTATTTCTCAACTCAAAGATATGAAGTAACGCAGATTAGACTAAAGTGTAGGAAGCCCCCAAGTATCACCAAACTCCAACCCAAATTTGGATATCATAGTATTTCTCAACTCAAAGATATCAGCGATTTAATAGTTCTTGATTTCCGAAGAAAAAAAAAAGAAAAAGTTTTTATTTCGAAAACGGTAACAGATAGGTATAGGGAAATATCATGAAAAGTTATTGGGAAATTGTTGGAGATTCTAAAAAGAATATTATATACAGGGTTTTCCATTTGAAAAATCAAAGTTGCTACTACTTTCTAATAGAAGTGGCAACATCGCATTAGCAAAAATTGGGTAGAGAATGCCCGACTATGCCCTCCATTGAATTTTCAAAGTGATCCGTTGTATGGTTCACCAGAAACGTCTAATGTGCCATCCACCGTGAATCACCCTATATATATATATATATATATATATATATATATATATATATATATATATATATATATATATATATATATATATATATATATATATATATATATATATATATATATATATATATATATATATATATATATATATATATAAATATATATATATATTATATTTATATATATATATATATAATATATATATATATATATATATATATATATATATATATATATATATATATATATATATATATATATATATATATGTTATGGAGGTGCTATTTAGTGTAGGTATTATATTTTTTTCTCACTATCGCACTTTTTATATAGAAATTTCATGAGAAACTCAAGCCGTATAAATCTTCAGCCGTTTCAAAATTCACTTAGAGGGTTAAGAATTTGTCTGTAAAAAGAACAAAAAATGAGGGGACATGATAAGGCTCAGCTGTTCGCGTTGTTTAATTTTTTTGGTTGCTGAAATATTTTAAGTTACCAAGTTTATCAATATCCGACTCCTTATTTTCACAGAAAGTTCTGCACTGTTCAATATTTTTCTTTCAATAACTGAATTTTACATTTATTTTTGCTCCCAATGAATACCTGTACTTAATTTAAAATTTCTTGATTTCGACTTTCGTCCCCAATTACCAAAATCTATACGTAGCACACTGCACTGACTGTACCTGACGAAATATCATGACCTTTCCCATTGGGAATATTTGGAGTCATATTACCATATTTCAAGGTACGGAAGACTTGATTGGTAGGTTAGTTTGACAAACTCTCCGTACTTTTGTCTTTTCGGAGTGTGGCAATTTGTGTAACATTTCCCGTTCCAATGATAGCGTTTCGTTTAGAATAATCATCGGTGATCGTCTTCGAACTTGGTTGCGGAAAGCAGATTTCAAAATGTCTGAAACAATGAATCTATTGTTTGAAGGAATTTCTTTCGCTTTCGTCATTTTAACTCCAAGTGTTAATTGGTCTATTATTCGAAATATTTTGTAATTGGGTATATTCTAGAGATACTAGGGAAAATGTTTGGAATTCTTGTTTGATGTATTCATTTGGCGTCCTGTTTTTAACGTATCTTACAACCGAGGTATCTACAATGAGCTGTGGACGTGTAAGCTTTTTTTCTGATGTTTTTACAAATTCTATATATATATATAATATATATATATATATATATATATATATATATATATATATATATATAAATATATATATATATATATATATATATATATATATATATATATATATATATATATATATATATATATATATATATAATATATATATATATATATATATATATATATATATATATATATATATATATATATATATATAATATATATATATATATATATATATATATATATATATAATATATATATATATATATATATATATATATAATATAATATATATATAATATATTTAATGTATATATATATATATATATATAATATATATAATATATATATATATATAAAATAGACAATATACAAGATTGCCATTTGAAAACGAAACAGTGTCAATTTTGGGCACCCCAGGCCATTAACAAAAAAATAATCGGACTCGTGAAATAATTTAACCCCCGACATTTACATCGCTACTGCCTTCCTAGGCCTAATATTCCAATGAAAACTCTCTCGCACATTTTGAAGCATTCGTGGGGTGATTTGATGACATTCATCAGTTATCCGTTGTCGCAGATTTTCCATGGATGTTGGCTGGGTGGCTTAAATTTTAGTTTTTAAATGACCGCTTTTGTACGTCTGGTGAGGCATTGTATGGGCTAGGTAGACAGTAGTGATGTAAAAGTCGGGGGTTATAATCTAGATAAAAATACCTACAAAATAAGATATCATTCGACCCCTCTTTCCATTTAAGATTTTAGAGGTGAGTCTTACCCCCGCTAGAGGGTTTCCGTTCAACTGGTTATACCTACTGGCAAAAAAATGTTTCCCGCTAAAATCAAATATTGACGGTTTCAAGCGTTTCTTCCTAAATGAATATCGATTCTATTTTTGAATTTCGATATCAATATCTCATGTATGAATTCATTCATTTTATAATATTATAAATTCTTTTCACAAAAAAATACATTATGGAAACAAATTATACCTTTCTGGAATACGTAAAAAACGTAATTCATATATCATAATATGTGAACCCTAAAGACCATTATATATAAATATTAACTTTTTTCTGGAATTCAAACAAATTCATTAATTTATTTAGAAGTTTATGGCGGAAGTTGCACATTATATCAAAATTGAATATTATAATTCTCAGGGATATTGATCATTGAATTTTCACAGGTATGTTATGAAATTTTAGACAAGTGTTTCTTGGGATTTTTTATATATATATTGAATTATACTTCACTACTTATATCCAGGGTGGCGAAGAAATAGTCTACCTCGGATGTTATTTATTGTGAGGTTCACCTGGTTCATTTTTTGTAGAGTGTCATCATTATTTGATATTTCATCTATGTAAAGTTATCCCCTTAAATATGGTGGCAACCCCTTCAGGAATCTTAAATTGCTCTGAGGGTCAAGTGACACATCATTTCAAAGGTATTTCAATTCTCCTTACAAAGTGGCTTGAAAGAATTATAATGCTTTTAAGTATTTGTAAAATAACCTGTTGGAAGTGCCAGTGAAATAAATCGAAAGAACAAGTTTTCGAAGGAATTTAGATTGTTTAATTAGATGTTAAAATTTAAAGCCGTTCACTTCGAAGCAGTAATAAAATATTTGTTGAATGTTTGGGCTTGGATTTTGGGAAATAATATTTTTGGTACATTTGCTGGTGATTCATTTGATCGTTGAAAATTTTTGGAAACTGTGCTCACTTTCAATAGAATGTATTTTTTTCAAATGGCCTCCAAGGTTTCCAGATTTAACACCATTGGACTTTTTTATAGGGTCATTTGAAAAGTGTTCGTCTCCGAAGTTTAATAAATTAAAATTCGATTGAAGTTTTTTCTTTCAACAGGATTTTTACATCAATTCCAACGTGGAACGAAAAACTTTCAGCATGTTAGTAGAAAGGATTAAAATCCCTTCGAAATCGTTGGCCATTTGATCTCCCGTGCCATTCGGAAGGATTGCCATCCTGTTTAGAAAATGACCGGGATGATGACTCTACATTCATGAATTTAGGATCGAAAGCAAAATCGAACTGTTTCGGAATTTTGTAGAGAAAAGCCCATACCATGAAAAATATTCCAGGGCCGCTTTGAATGCTCCATCCTTTATTTTATAATCACTGATATCGAAGAAAAAAAATTTATTAAGCAATGTTAGGTTAGGTGTATTATTTCTCCTACGAATTGATTTGTTAAAAAGCCTGATTCTTGTGCTATTATCTCATCTCACTTCATCTCAAAAAAAAAACTCGTGAGCAGCAGAAACTCGCGTCGTGGTTGAGGAAAAAAGTTGAAACCAACGAAGGAATGCGCACCTCAACATCAACTCAATCCACACACCAAATTTCAACCCTCTATCGTAAAAAAATTCATCGCCTATTGATTGCGAAACTGATCGAGATGCAATTTGTCGGAGCAATCAACACAAATGCAGCGCGGTTGAGAAAACAAAATGAAACCAGGAAAGGATCTTACGTCAACATAAACTCAATCTACGTACGTAAGTTTGAACCCTCTAACTCAGGCCTTCTTAAACTATGGGTCGCGACCCGAAAAGGGGTCGCGTAGCAAAATTCTGGGGTCGCGAGAGATTTTAATGTCAGATATTTAAATACACGATTTTATATAGTCTGTCCAGCGACCGTTGGCGTGTACGTCACCAATTGTATATGACGTCGATCGTGAACACTGTTGCCAGACGTAATAAATAATTTTAAATCTAAATAGCTAACCCAATTTTCAACAAAATGAGAAATCTTGCATGTTTGACATGGCGGGAATTTTTAGCGGTGAATTCAAATTGACCATTATTCCCTACCAGAAGTGTCTATCTATATGGAATCCATATTCATCGATCGATAAATCAAACTTAATTACAAAATCTTCTAGGTTACTCGGCGACTGTCAAACGTGAAATGCCGATTACCGGCGCGTTGGTCGAGAGGGTCCGACAACATTGCAAATTTTTCAATTAAAGTACAACTTAACAAACATTCAACTTATACGATTACATACGATTTGATATGTTAAGAACAGAATATTTGTCGAAATGGATGATCCGGTCACTATCACCATATAACTACTTTTTCAGAAAATTACTTACGACAGATATGAATTCTGACCATTTCGAATTTTATTTATTTGGGTAGGCAGCCTTGCGTCGTTATTTGCGCATGACTGTGACGTACACGCCAACTTAGACTGGACAGACTATAACATCTATAGTCTATCCAGCGAGACTTGGCGTTCACGTCATCAATTGTATATGACGTCGATCGTAAACACTGTTGCCAGACGTAATAGATAATCTTAAATCTAATTAGCTGGCCCAATTTTCAACAAAAATGAGATATCTTGCATATATGACATGGCGGGCATTTTTAGCGGTAAATTCAAATAAACCATTATTCCCTAGTCACTCTATCTATTCTATTTTACGATAAAAACACTACTATACCTTAATACCTGTTGCAAAATACTCGATCAAAGGTTTGACCAACCATTTTGATTGTTTCTTTAAACTGGAATCCATATTCATCGATCGATAAATCGAAATTTTACTCTTCGAATAACTAGGTTGTCTCAGAGACTGTCAAATGTGAAAAGCCGATTGCACGTTGGTCGAAAGGGTCCGACAATATTGCAAATTTTGAAATAAAATGACAACTTAACAACCATTCAACTTTTGTTCATTACTCGGAATGTTAATTTTTGTTCAGGATGCTGTTAAGATTATAAATTTTTCAAGAGCCATGCCCTTAACAGTAGCTTATTTTCAAATCTCTGTAAGGATACGGATCCAAACTACACAACTTTATTATTATATGCAGAAGTAAGATGGTTGTCAAGAGGTTAAAGTTTAAGAAGATTATTGAAGA
Organism: Cynegetis impunctata; assembly: GCA_030704885.1. Taxonomy (NCBI): domain Eukaryota; kingdom Metazoa; phylum Arthropoda; class Insecta; order Coleoptera; family Coccinellidae; genus Cynegetis; species Cynegetis impunctata. The sequence continues at coordinate 107,457 of JARQZK010004354.1, read as the reverse complement.
ACAAAATCGAAATATTTTTAACCGAACGAAAATGTGAACTTGCTGCTTTTTTTCAAAATAACTTATGGCTATCCAAGTTGTGTTATTTGTCAGATAGCTTTGCGAAATTGAACGATCTCAACTTGACTCTTCAAGGAAAAAATTGCGATATATTTATTCACTTCGATTGATAAAATTGAAAGTTTTGTTAAACATTTGGAAAAGTAGGGTAGAAAAAAATTCGTTCGAAATATTTTCCAGTTTCGACAATTTTATAATCGAGAGAAATCATTGTGAAACTTTTGTAGATCACTTAAAAGCGCTAGTAACACAGTTCCTGGCATATTTTATATTGAATATTTATTTAAATATAAAATATAGCTTGTAGCTTGTCTTCAAAAGCGGTTTTGGATTGGCTTAAGTGGGATTGATTACCTGCCACTTGAAGCTCAAAAGGAATTTGCTGAGCTTTCGAGTGACTCAAACTTAAAACTAAAATTTCCAAAAAAGCTCTTGAATGAATTCTGGATCGGAACTTGAACTGAATTTCCCACAATCGATGATATGGCGTTGAATGTTCTTCTGCCATTCAACACCACATATTTATGTGAAGTTACTTACTCAACTTTAACACATATTAAATCCCAATATTCATCGCTAAAAAATGTTGAATAGGTCTTACGTCCAGCAGAGTGAAACATTCCACCAAGATTTAATTTCTAACAACAGGCACATCCATCTCATATCATTTTTTCCTTTAATTTTAATTTAATATTTACCCGTCAACGACTGCGTTCGAATATATTCGAGCGAACTAAGACGGCCAGAATTCCCTTTTATTCATGTTATTGCAAAAATGCAATTTTGATGAAAAACAGGGCATATAATTTTTGTAACTATAATAAATACAATTTTACAACTTTTTGTGCATTTTCTAAGTTTTGATTTTTGTAGGTATGTTTCTAAACAAATTCTAAAACTATATATTTTCATATATATTGTTACCTAATAAATAAATCATCAAAAAATATTTATTTATCTTTCTTTTATATTATATGGGGTCGCTAGCAGACTAGCAATCATAAATGGGGTCGTGAATGAGAAAAGTTTAAGAAGCCCTGCTCTAACTCAATCTGCAGAAGCTGTGGAGTTTGGCAATTTTTCAAAAACACGAAAAAACAAGAAATATTTACGTGAAAATGGCGGCGGTTGGAAAAATTTAACCAAATTTTAATACTTTTGTTCTGCAACGAAAACAATCCCAAATTTCAGCTCATTTAACTCGATGGGAGCCGCTGGAGATGCCAATATGTACTGGGATATATATATATATATATATATATATATATATATATATATATATATATTATATATATATATATATATATATATATATATATATATTTATATATATAAATATAGGGTGATGGCACCAGTAGTCGCCACCTCTCCAGTAATTGCCACTTTCAAATTTCTTTTTTGATAACAAGAATTGCTACAAATATGTAGAGACCGCCTTTCCTCGGTTTGATATTGACACATTTCTATAGAGCCCTGCAATTTTTTCACTAACCTACAGATGGCATAACGTCAGATATTACTGTTGTATAATTTCGCGCCAATTTCACATGCAGGTTATGTTTAACTGTTGGGCGATCATACTAGGGTAAGTGGATTACATTTTAATTATTTTTTCTTGAAATAGTGGTTACATTGAGAAAAAACTTCGATGTGAGTTTCATTAAAGGGTGCATATTTCATGTGTTGTTCTTTTTCTTCAGTATACAGGTAGCATTTATAAGATATCATGGGGTGGCAATTATTAGTCAACATTTTATTGGGATTCCAAAGATTGCCACAACATGGCAATTATTGGTATCTGTGGATATTTCAAAAAACTTAACTGTTATGATTTCAAAAGAACTAATATTATAAATATGAAATACCAGTCAATTTACAACTCTCTGGCATAGACAGAACCAGTAGTTGCCATGGGGTGGCAATTTTTGGTTATGACTGTGGCACTTACTGGATCGTTTTTACAGAAAGTTCGAATATGACAGAACAAAAGGGAAAAAAATATTTTTTCGTTATTCTGAAGAGTCTATGGTAAAAGCTATCGCTGAGGTGAGAAATGGTAGTTCCATAAAAGCGGCTTCGGAGAAATATAATGTACCACGAAGAACTTTGGGAAACAAAGTCTCTGGGAAGACACCAGAGAATAGAAAAAAACTAAATTGACGGAAAAAGAAGAACAACGTTTAGTGAAATGGATTATTGATATATTATCTAGAATGGCGTTTCCTCTTGTTGAAGAGGATATTTTGAATACAGTGAAAAAAATTGTCATTAATAATGAGAGGGCAAATCCCTTCTCTGATGATAAACCTGGAAAAAAGTGGTTTAGATTATTCATGAAAAAACTAATGAAAATATTTCCAAAACGCCACAGAAATTGGGTGAAATCGTTGAAAAAGAAGAAGAATCACCATTTTCCAAAGCAATTCGACGGCCAACACCGAATGTGACAAAAAAAGTCGTTAGGAAAATTGAAAAAGTGCCATCAGTTGTTACTTCAAAAGAGTGGAAAAATTATTTTCTCGAAAAAGAAAACGAGAAGTTGAAGAAAGAAAAAGACAAGGAAAATAGAAAGCAGGAGAGAGAGTTAAAAAAACTTAAGAAGGTGGAAGAAATGAAGGAAAAACCAACAAACGAAAACTGTTCGAACTGAGTTCAAGCTCGGAGGAATCTGAGAAAGATTAAATTATACCTTATGAAGATTTGGAGAAGAACATTGAGAATAATGACAAGATTGTTGACCTATGATTGATATATATATATATATATATATATATATATATATATATATATCTATATTATTATAGCTATATATATATATATATAATATATATATATATATATATATATATTTATATATATATTATATATATATATATATATATATATATATATATATATATATATAATATATATATATATATATAGCTATATATATATATATATATATATATATATAAGGTCCATACCTTCCAGGACTGGGTCCTTGTTAAATATTCGACAAAAAAATCGGGAAGCATTTCATTGGACAAATTATAGACGTGAATGTGGATGATTATTTTGTGAAATTTACTAAGTTCCTTGGTGTAAAATTTGTTTGTCCTGAAGAGGACAGTGATAATGTATCAAAAGATGATATAATAAAAGTTTTACCTGAACCTACTTTGCATAGACGAGAACAGAAAATCCATATTTTGGGATCGTCTCTGATGGATATAATATAATTGCTCTTCACCAATTCAATATTCAGTTTTTTTCCTGTTTATATTGAAATGTTTATGGTTTTTTAGATTTTGACTTATTTTTTAAATATTTTTTATAATGTACAAGAGATTTTATGCTTTGATACCACAAATAAAATAAGATTTATTTTTGAAATTAAATTATTTACTTTTTTTTTTTAATTTTTCCTATGTGATATTTTTCATATCTTGTTAGTTGGTATTCGAACTCGATTCGAAATATTTTCACCCTTCAGCATGTTCATATTCCAAGCTGAGGGGCTATTCTCCACAGTGGCAATTAATAGAATGGAATCATGGCAATTATTAGAAAATTTCAGAATTTCAGTGGCAATTACTGGATGCGGATGGACCGTTGAAAAATTCCAAATTTTTCGAAAAATTATATTAAAAATCAATGAGTTAATGTTGTTACAATATTAAAGAAGGGACATTTCATCAGCTCAAAACACCGAAATTTGTTATTTCGCGTAATATATCTGTAAATATGTAAGGAAGCAAAACATTTGTCTTAAAGTGGCGATTACTGGTGCAGTCACCCTATACATGTATAAATATACAATGTATATATATATATATACACCAGACATGAAACATTTTCCGAAAATCGTGGTCTAGGAGGTCTAAAACGATAAAAAAACTACTTCCGCATCTGACTGCTTTCCTTCGATACTCTGCAATAGTATGTATTTTATGGAAAAATACGACTAATTAGGTGGCACAAACGACAAAAGGCAGACACACTACTTCGATTTTATTGGAAATAATGTCGCTAAATGAAACCGCATTTCCTGCCATTAGCACTTGTTGTTCGTACCTACGCCGCTGGATTTTACAAATTAACTTACCGAGTTGATGAATTCAATATGCTCCATTTCTTGGTAGGGATATATAGAGGTATTGTGTGCCGTGGAATCGACAAACGACGGACGTGAAAGACGGACAATTCGCGCGTATAATAATTCTAACCCAGAATGAAGAATACAAATTAAATTATATTCCGTTGTACATTGTTGGCCTAAGTCGATAGAGCAGATCTTCTCAGTGAATTTAATTCATCTATAGGACGCTTGGCGAACTATTCATCGTCCTGTCTACGTTCTAGACATTTAAAACGGAATTTCTTCAAGCCGCGATATTATGTGAACGTCAGGTGGTTTGTTACGTGTTAAGTGTTTATTATCTTTTCGTACGAATTAAGATATGTTGCGTTAATTTGCCTAAATCGGTACTTCTCTGTCGTTGAAAGTGTCAACATTCAAACAATATTAAATTTGAACATATTGTCACGATTGTTTAGTGTTTGGTGTGTGTTTGTTGGTGGTATTGTTTGATGTTGGATACAGTAGAAGATTTTGCGACTAGATTTTCCCTTCAGAAAATCTTATACTTTAGTTCACAGCGGTAAGCCAGAAAAGTGAACTTTTACCTTAAGTTTTGTGAATGTGACACTTTTAAATTGAATCGTTGTTTCGTATGAAATTTCTTGTTCGACAGTTTGAGAGGAGCCGGTTTATTTTTCTATACTGAAATGTCCAGTAAGGATATATTGGCGTAAAACTCTCAAAATATTTAGATATAAAGTATACCTAACCTCAAAAAACAGTAAAATATATTTATTTATATATAAGTATATATATATATATATTAATATATATATATTTATATATATATATATATATATATATATATATATATATATATTTATATTCATATACCTATATACTTTAATCAGAATATTTTCATTTTCATACATTAGTTGCAATTTTTCAGAGTAGTTACTACATGTAACAATTACAAACGATTTTCTTGAAAAGATATGTGTATGCTAAGTACTTCTAACATTCAACTTCAAATAAACTATTTGAGTATAGGTAATTACAATAATAGTGATAACGAAATTTACTAGAATTAGAAGCCGTCATTAGCAACAAACTTGCTCAATTATCAGGTGGTAATTTTATTATCCAGCAACCAGTGTATATATATATAGATATATATATATATATATATATATATATATATATATATATATATATATATATATATATATATATATATATATATATATATATATACATATATATATATATATATATATATATATATATATACTTATAAATATATATATATATATATATATATATATATATATATATATATACATATATATATATATATATATATATATATATATATATATATATATATATATATATATATATATATATAATATATATATATATATATATATATATATATATATATATATATATATATATATATATATATATTTATATATATTTATGGTAGAACTTTTTTGTTTCATCCCATGAACAAAAAACATAAACAAAACTAACTAAGCTCTGTTTAGAGTAATCTCCTGTAATATATCAAAGCTAGGGCACGGGATATAATGTCAGATCCATCAATAACTGTATTGCACCACAAAAAATGCCTCACAATGAGAGATCTGTCACTGCTTTGTTCGATTGAAGATGTCAACCAAAGTAATTTAATTTTTAATTGTTAGATCATTTAGTGTCAGAATAGTTTGAAAAATTTCAAAAATTCTGTTTTCCGACTGTTAGCAAATTAAAAATTAACCACAAAATCGGGGAAAACAATTACTTTAAAAATTTAAGTTTTGTTTATGTCGTCTTTATGGGTAGAGGCCCTGAAGAAGAAGTGGAAAGTTTCGGAAGTTTGGCAAAGAAAACGAAGTATTACTTGATTTTGACTGCACTCCTAAATAATTTCAACTATTTTATAGTAGTATATATATATATATATATATTTATATATATATATATATATATATATATATATAATATATATATATATATATATATATATATATATATATATATATATATATATATATATATATTTATATATATATATATATTTATATATATATATATATATATATAAATATATATATATATATATATATATCTATAAAGACAATTACACGTTTGGATAGTCATTTGAAAAATTGAAATTTTATCAACTGATGTCATTTGACCTCTTCCTAGGAACGGTGGATATTTGAATTTGATATCGTTGCCCACTCGCTCAATGGACGGGATACTACTGATGAGCTAGTTGTAGCGCGAAACAGACTGTCCAGTGTTTTTATCGTGTGTGGCGCCGATGTCGAATTTTCTGACTCCCTTGAAGGATGAATGGGAATTCCATCTTGTCGGATCTTATGAAACTAGCCTCGTTGGAGGATTGATTTGATTAATCATTAATTTGTCAACTGAATTTCCCAAAGAAGTATTGTATTTATATATATATATATATATATATATATATATATATATATATATATATATATATATATATATATATATTCAAACGATTCTTCAGCATTAATATTTTAACTGGAAGTGTACTCGTATTTGATCTAAAAAAATTATCTCCGTTTTACGCGTTTCACTCAATATTTATTCGAATTTATCAGACCGAACATCCTTCCCCACATAGGTGTTTCTATTTGCTTCCTGTCGCGAACATCCGTCGTGACTTTTTACCCAATAGACGGATAAGTAATCGGAAACCACGAAACGTAATAAATACGAATCTCGTCCGAGCGTGGGCCAGGTAACTCGCAAAAAAGCGCCTAGTCTATCGGATTACTGGAAAGGCCTTCGTGGGAAGCGATTTAGTTCGCGTCGCGAGAATGGTCGGAACCACCTCAGCGAGCGGTTATTGTGGGTGTGCTGTTGTGACTTCACGATCGCCAGAAGATGGACGAAATTCGCCTCGTTTTCTCGCAGAATAAACATGAGATTATCATACATGGACATTTATATTCGGAAATTTGTTCCAGGAATTTCATGCTGCTTCGAAATTAAATTTGGATAATTAATTTTGATAGAGATGAACATTAAAATCAATGAGTACCTATTTAAAATGTATAATTAGTTTATTGATAGACTCCAGCTTGTATGAGAAGTATGGCTCTGTAGTAATGTATTGTTTCATTTTTTAGTAGTATTTTCCCCAAAGGTAATAGACTATTGCAGCGTGTCGCAAGTCGGCAGTCAGGTGCGGGATTAGTTTTTTTATCCATTCAATATATATATATATATTTGAATTAATATCACAGTCGTACTTATTTGTATTCAGAAGGTAAGGGAATATATATAATAGAGAAACATTGTTGATCTCATTTTCCGTAAGTTCATTACAATTTTAAAAATTATAAAAAAACCAATACTAATTGTGAATTGTCTTTGTAGTGGCCCTGAAGAAGAAACAAAAAGGTTTTCGAAAGCTTGGCATGGAATAAAGAGAGTAATTTTCAACTTCTAGTCGATTCCCTTACCTTCTGAATATATATATATATATATATATATATATATATATATATATATATATATATATATATATATATATATATATATATATATATATATATATATATATATATATTATATATATATATATATATATATATATATATATATATATATATGTTTTGTATTAACTGGCACCCTCTATAATCATTGTCTATGCAGCACCCAGCGTATATCGTATGTTTGATGTATTGTATTTGTGGCACCCAAATAATGCATTTCAATGTGGCACCCTTTATATATAATTTATTATTAATACTGGTAAAAGAGGCACCCTGCGGGGTTGTCGGATTTATGGTGCCACTTCGAAAATTGATATCTCAATTTATTCATTGTGTTTGCCAGTAGAAACATTTGAAACTTATTGAATCTACATTTTTTTACAATATGAAGATTTTAGTCATTTCATGACTCATTGAATCTGATACAGTCACGTACAAAATGCAGAGGATTTGTATTTTTTAATCATAGTCAATCAGTCGGAGTGAATGAATATTTTTTTAAATGAATTTTTTTCGTTCTACACTGTAATTTCAAACTTCAAAACTGAAACTGCTTTAATTAATTTATCATATTTTTAAATAGGTTCATATAAAAAACGCTTGTTTATGTTGATTAAATTTTTATATTTTCAAAATGTATCTATCTATTGTTGAAAATTCAAAATTGTATCAAGTATAAGTATCTCCTTGAGACTTCGTCTATTCAGTTACTTCAGGTGGTTAAAACATGTGGCCGAAAACACTTATGTAGGCACAGATATACAGGGTGTTGAAGTTTTAAGAATACAAATCATTTTGTAGACTTCGACACCACGTTATACATTCATATCAAGTATTTTAGGTATGCGTATTCTGGTCATCAAGGTACACTTTATGAAGCGGAAATTTTTTTTTAAATTTTGCCAGTGGAGTTATTCCGGAAATATCAGTGAATATCTCTTTGAAGAAAATGTTATGCCTTCCGAAATTAAAATTAATATCATAATATTTTGTAATATTTCGGTAAATTGATTTTCTTTTTTGCCAATGTTCAATTTCTGGAGGAAAAATGAAGTTTTTATATATATCATAAATTTCATATTAAATATGCGAAAACTATTGAATATATGTAAATATTTGAAAATCCTGAATTTTTATTAGGTGTTTTTATTAAGTTGAACTTAACAGTATTCTATTTTTTTCTCGAATTAAACAATCACATTTTATCAATTTTCTTTTCGCGAAAAGGTGAGTGGAATAAAAGGTGAGACCAAATTCACTGAAATTAGAAAAGATATTTCAACAATAAATTTCATCTCACGAAAAAACTGCAGTGTAGGTATTATATATTTATTAAAATTTATTCTGTTATAATAGACTCTGGCAAAAACGAAAACTTGTTTCACACAAACAATTGCTTCTGGATGGAACACCATGTATCTTTATGAATTTTGTCACACTGTGATTTTTCGGACAGTACTGAGCAAACCTTCATCAATCAATTTAATAGTGGCAAAAATAACTATTATGTACATTTTAATTTATTTACTGTTGTTTCATTAGTATTTTATATAGGAAATGCAAATTGTCCTTGGTTTCCTTGAGAATACTTGAGATATTAGAATTTTTTTACTTTCACTGTTGGCGTCCGCGTAGGTACAATATTGAATATGTTCAAAGTAAAAACGATGCCAAAAATCAGAACATTAACAAACCTAACTTTAAAAGGTTCATATTGCTATAATTCAATATTTTTAAATCAATCTGATATAGTTTGTTATATCTTCATATAGCTTATTATAATCAGAGTTACCATCTATATACAGGTTATTCACTCAAAATCATAGAAAACTGCAACCTTTCATCTTTACCAATAACCGAGAACCCCGTAATAAGAAAAAGAAATCCAGACAGCCTATACATGACTGCGTTTTCATTATAAACATTGTAAAAAAAACTCTTCTCGATATATTGCAAAGTTGCAGATATACAATTGGAAATATTCAACACCATGTATATTAAAAAGAATGCGTAACGAAAAAACACTTTAAAAAAATATTTTGTAATATAGCCCGCTCTTACAATATCTTAATATCGTTTTTTCAACCTACTACACTCTCACATATCAATAAAACGGTACTCAACCTTTTCATTCCATCCCAATACAACTATCTCCATTATTTTTTCCATTCTCTCCGACATAGCGGACAAATCTGGGTGTCAATTACGCATAACAGATTCAAGGCATGTATGCGAAAATCAAAATCAGTTTAGCTTGATCTGAGCTCACTTTAATATTATTAGTCTAACTTGCCTCAGCATTCTTGTAAGATAAGCACGAATTAGTCTGATAACACGTCCGCTCAGCATTGCCATATCACGGGTGCCACTTAGAGGTGTAATTAAAGTGGGCTTAAATGACATCAATTATGTCCAACATACAATTTGTATATAACGGAGCGCCATCTATTTCAAATCCATTGAACTGAATTGTATGTTCAAAGTTTTTCATTGTAAATGTGGCACCCACTTTATTTTTTGGTATATGGTTTAGCAATACCTTATGAACTATATGACGGCTTCAAACGATAAAAACAATCTGGCACCCAAAGTCGGGTGCCACATTGCCAATACATATATACAATGGTGCCACAAGGTAATTTTATATCTATATATATATATATATATATATATATATATATATAAATATATATATATATATATATATATATATATATATATATATATATAATAATAATAATAATTTATTAATCCTTTAAGACATTTGACAAATATATAGGATAAGTCAATTACAAACAATTGCAAAATACAACAGCACTGAACAATTAAAATACGATCCGTAAAATGAAACATCTATCTGAGAGTTACAAAAAAAAATAACAAATTAAGATCAAGGTATTAAGTGTAAAGTACAAAATTATGTCAGTGCATTATCCAGCATAAACTACTCCACGCCATAATAACCCTTGGATAGTAGTACTGTCTTGAGACATTTTTCAAGTGGAATTTGGCTTAGATGTCGAAAATTTTCAGGTAGATGATTGTATAATTTAATTACCTACCTGATATATATGGCTCTGTTGAAATTTAGTATTTTTGTGTCTAGGGATAGTCAGTAAAGCGCTATTTCTCGTCGGATAATTATGAACCGTACTATGCGTTTCAAATGAATTAATATTTTCCTTTATGAACAGAATACAGTTTAAAATATATATACCTACATGGAAAAGTATGTCTAATGAAATATTCTCTGCAGGATTCTCTTGGAGGCAGATTCAACATAGTACGGATAATTTTTTTTTGGGATGAAAAAATCCTGAAACTATTAGTTGAGTTTCCCCAGAGAATAATATTGTATGACAAGTGGCAATAGACAGTGCTATAATAAACAGTTACCAAGGATTCGATTGGCATAGAAGCCCTTATGCGGGACAAGGCATCCCTCGATTTATTGAGTATCTTACTCAGATAATCCACTCTGGTCAACAAAAATACCTAAGAACTTCACACGTTTTGTAGAGGTAAAGTTCGTTCCATTATGACTGAACTCGACATTGGTTATGTTATCCTGTAAGGAAAAATACACACACTCCGTCTTGGAAGTATTACAAATCAGGAGGTTCCTATCACACCAGTTATTGAAGCTGTTCATTATCATTTTTGTCTTGATGATAAGATCTTCATGAGTGAATGCTATGACAACTACTGAAGTGTCATCAGCAAATAAAGTCAGTAATTCAGCATTAATATGCTGAGGTAAGTCGTTCACAAAAAACAAAAAATTAATGGCCCCAGAACGGAGCCCTGAGGCACACCAGCATTCAAGTGATGCTCTGCCGAGTGGGCGCCATTAACGCTGACTGTTATCCGCCTGTCTGCCAGATAATCGCTTATCCAATCTGAAATGATACCCCTAAATCCCAAGTTATACAGTTTGTTCTTTACAAAGTTGAAGTTAATGGTATCGAACGCGCGGGATAAGTCGAAAAAAATACCGATTATATACATTCTCCCATCAAGATTCGCGTAAACAAACTCGATTAGATTACTAGCAGCTGACTGAGTGGATTTACCTAAGCGAAATCCATGTTGACAATCTGAAAGAATATTAAATCTTGACACAAATTCATATACTTTAATATACACGACTCTTTCGAAGATTTTAGAAAAACACTCAAAATAGATATTGGCCTAAAATTGACCATATCTTCCGGATTCCCTTTCTTAAGAATAGGTGCAACTATCGCTGTTTTCAATGAGGATGTAAATTTCCCAGTACTAATGGAAAGGTTAATCAAATATGCAATGTGGTCAGCGATGCCAGCGATTATAGGCTTTATCAAGTCAACAGACATACCTACCGTCAAGACCCGCACTAGGTTTATTCTTTAGGGCAGCCATCACTGAAATGACTTCAGACGCGAAGTAACAGGCTGGAAGAAAAATGTTCTATCATTCATGGATACGGTACAGGAAGACGATCTAGTGTTTCCCAAGTGATCCTGAAGTAGTTTCTTTGTCACATTGGCGAAATAATCGCCAAATTTGCTTTCCACTTCACTGGGAGTTGTGTGCACTTTACCCTCCACATTTAGCTTTATCGCACAATGATCACCACGTTTACCAAGATCAAGATTTACAATATTCCAGTCAGTTTTCGCCCGGTTATTAGAATTGCGAATCAAGGTTTCATTGTAACACCTCCTAGCATTAGAAAGCGTATCATTATAATTTATATATATATATATATATATATATATATATATATATATATATATATAACCTCTAACAGGCAACAACAATACAAATAAATAATTATATATATATATATATATATATATATATATATATATATATATATATATATATATATATATATATATATATATATATATATATATATATATATATATATATATATATATATATATATATATATATATATATATATACCGTCAAACGGGGCAAATCAGGACAGTTTTCACATGTTTCTGTAAATAACTTTTTTCTTAAATAATATAGAGGCTCCAAAGCAATGCCCACAGTTAGGTCTCTGCTAGAGCGTTGAAACGCTGTATCGTCCTTACCTGCTACTTTGTCAGGTGATTGAAAAGAAATTTTTTTGTAGGGGTTCCGATTCGCCCTACGAATGGGGTCAATCGGGACACCCATTTATTTTATTAGAAATGATCGATAAACACCAGTAACGGGGCGAAACCGGACAAAAAAATATTTGAAAAAATACATTGCACAAAATAGGGATAAAAACGACCAAAACAACATGAAAAGAGGATCATTTAACAAATAAACGTTTAACATAACATCATTTTTCAAAATTTTGCTCGGTCTCCCCTATGCCGATTTGACCTGTTTTGATTTGTTGTAGATCCATCTGCAACGTTGGAGCACTATAATTTTTTCACAATAGAGGGTTGTAATTTTGTACGTGGATTATGTTGATGTTGAAGTAAATTCTTTCGTCGGTTTAATTTTTTTTCTTCAACTACGATGCACTTCGCAATTTTTTTTTCTATTCGTTTTGCTATTGAAGCTAGATTTTTCAAAATATTATTCTATCCGTTAAAATCGAATCTCCACGAGATGCATTTCGCGCGAAAAATATGACCGTATCGATGGAGCTCTGCTGCTCAAGTTTTTTTTCAAATTTATTGCAAGTGATCACCTTAGCTAGAAGAATTAGAAGTGAGCATTTCGGAAAGTGTTTCCAATATTTCGATGCACGATACCTCTTCTGATTTATATGGGCATCGACTACCATATTGCATCAACAGTTGTACAAATAAAATATAACACCACCACAAGTCATGCTAATTCTCCGCCACCTCTTTTGTTTTATGACCAAAATTTATAAACTTCATCTAAAACTACTTTATGTGAGTTGTTGGTCTAAAATAAATGTTTGTGTAAATTTTCCTTTAAGGGGGGTTGGGGTTGCTGGGTGTGCTATCGAGTGGGATGAGTCATCTCTTGCGTCATGTATTTTCACATATAAACACATTCCAACCTAATCCATCCTCCGAGAATTCTAAAGGTGTGATTCGCTTTTAATTAACTCTAGATTGATGATGATTTCAGAGCCGCATTAGTTTCTCGTACAAAATGTCTACTGTCTACGATCAGATATTACCGCGAGATGCACGTTTGCTCGAGGTTTAATTCACTCGCATATATGGATTTGCAATTAAATCGACGCAGATTGAGATCACCTCAATCTAGGGAATGTCGAGTGAATACTGGGACGCAAGGTTAACGAGTTGATTAGGTTTTTTCTCCAACGTTGAACATTATATAAGATTCAATGAAACAATTGTCGTGGGAACTATGTAATGTTACCCATCCAAGAATCTTGGCGTTCTCGAATCATATCGTAGGGGTCATTCATAAATTAGGTCACACGTCAAGGGGATGGGAGGGGGTCAATAAAGTGTGACATCGAGTCAAAAGCTTCGTGACATCACATGTATAAATCTAATGTATTAAAATCTCTAACTTCAACTATATCTAAAATTTTCAAAATAAGCGACCGTTCTTGTCATAAAATTTGTGTGACAGGAACGGTGCGCTCCATCACTAAAGTCGTTCGTTTTCGCGCGAAATGCATCGCGTCGAGATGCGATTCTGGTGGATTGAATTATAATTTTGAAAAATAACGCTTATAGCGAACCGATTAAAAAAGTAGAAAAGAATTTATTCTACTAAGAAAAACGCACCTCAACCTCAACTCAATCCACATACCAAAATTCAACCTCTTAAAAAAAAAATTCGCGAAGTGCATCGCGTACTGATGCAAAATTTGAATAGAATATACAACAAGAAATGCAGTGCGGTTGAAAAGAAGAGCTGAATCCAAAGAAAAGGATCTTAAGTCAATATAAACTCAATGTACGCACCAAACTTCAACCCTCTAACTCAATCTGCAGAAGCTGTAGAGTTCTGCAATTTTTCAAAAACCATGGAAAAACAAGAAATATCTACGTAAAAATGGCGGCGGTTGGAATGATTTAACAAAATTCGTTCTGCAACGAGAACAATCCCAGGTACCAAATATATATATATATATATATATATATATATATATATATATATATATATATATATATATATATATATATATATATATATATATATATATATATATATATATATATATATATAATTATCAGACATGAAAAACTTTTCGAAAATCGTGATGTCGTGATCTAGGTCTAAAATGGAATAAAAAAATACTCCCACATCAGACTGCTTTCCTTCGATACACTGCAATAGTATGTTATGGAATAAAGTACGACTAAAAACGACTTAAATGACAAGTATGACATTTTGACGACGCCGTCTCCGAAGCGTGTACGGGCGAAATTCCTTTAAAAAGACTACCGTGGGAGCAGTTTTTGTGCCTATGGAGGTCACCTTTAGCGAACTCGGAGGTTCGTTTCTTAGAAGTACAGGCCCTCATTATATAATAAGTGCAATGATTATAGAGGTTCACTATTTGATTAAAGAACATGAACATAGCTCAATTTAATGAATTACGTTCGAATTTCGATCACTGGGCGAGATCACTTATATAATATATATATATATATATATATATATATATATATATATATATATATATATATATATATATATATATATATATATATATATATACACACACGTTGGGAAATTCATTTAAAAAATGGATGATTAATCAAATCAACCCGCCAACCGAGCTAGTTTCATGAGATTTAATGACAAAGAGTTCCCACCCATCCTTCAACGGAGAATGTAAAAATATTCTACATCTGGCCATACACGATAGAAACACTGGAGACACTCTATTTCGGTCATCAGTAGGGTCCCGTCCATCGACCGAGTGGGGAACGATATCAAATCCAAATAACCAGCCAATAGTTTCTAGGGAGAGCCCTAATGACATGTGAACACATCACAGTGCCATCCATTGAAAACCGATACAAATCTCATATCAGAAAAAACAGAAACGCCAATCGTCGAAATTTTATGTGACTTCAAATAGGTGGCCACTATAATTCCCAAGTTTCCGACGGATGGCGCTTATGCTTTTCCTAGACATTATTAGGTAGCTATTTGCATTTGATATCGTTTCACTCTAGGTCAATGGACGGGACGCCGCTGATGTGCTCATTGAAGAGACTGTCCAGTGTTTCTATCGTGTGTGGCGCCTATTTCGAATGTTCTAACATTCTCCCTTCGAGGATGAATATAAATTCGATATCTTCGGAGCTCCGTTGGGGAGTTGACTGATTAATCATCAATGAATTTCCCAACTTATTAATATCTTTATCATAGGCTTTTCTGTATAGTGTGCAGAAAGCTCGTAGCCGTGAAATCTGCACACTACACCAGCATCCAATACAAGAAAAGTGAAAGTCACTGTCGTACAAGATTTATGGTTGTAGACAACGTATGAATGAATTATTGTTTGCACAACACAGAATTCCTTGCGAGGAATGCAAGTTGTGCACGAAGTTATCGTGCCTTAAGCAAAATTAAAAAAATAATACTATCACGAGAAATGTTGTTATGATTCAACTCTGTTCTGCCCAGAAGTTTATAGCAATATATCGTTTTGTTTTTCTGGAAATTGAGTCACTGCTATCTATCAATACGGCGTATTCGGCGACTTGGTGGCCATAAAACAAATATATTAATTGGTTCATGAGAAAAGAGAAATATACTTGGCTATAGAAATCAATCATATATGTCATATTTAAATATGGCTTTCATTATGGTTGACAACAGAGGTTACAATAGTATGTCACCTATGTTAACGGAGATAACTTATTTTTAATAACTGAGATTGAATTCTCGCACGTCACTTGGTCAAACAGCATAAAGAGTAAAGTTTAAACTTTAAAATAAAACACAGTTGGCTTAAGTTTCACCATATAAAAATAATTAGCTATTGTATTTAGCAGTAAAGGATAGTCGACATGTTATGAGTTATGAACTCATTATCAAGACTGACTACTACAGGAGAGTATTACATCTTGTTTTATAAAACAGACAATAGCAAAGGTGATACCTGAAAATAAATTTGTTCGTTTACAAGGTGTAAGTTACTGTTATGGGCTTAACTTATTTGGAGAAGGTCAAGGCGCTTTCCTTTATTACCTGAATGCAACAATTGGGTTTTGTTCAAATCCAGGAAATAATTAAATTTTATACAATGTTCGGGAAAACCAGTGGCATTTTTATTTTGTAAAATGGACTTTTTATGTTCATCAACACGAATGCTTACATTCCCCTTATTGGAAAAATATATAATAAAATGTTTTATAAATATTATTAATATTATAAATATATAATTTGTTTCATGTAAAAACTTAATGGCAGACACTTCTTCCGGTTCCTACTATAATTTATAGAATTTCAAAGCTGCGAAAATTTTGACATTTTTGCGTTACTTCAGCAAAGCTAAAAATGATGTATGTCATTTATATTATTATTACATACACATATTCAAAAAAACCAGACAGATAGCTCGTTTCTGACATCCAGGCAGACACTTAATACTTTCTCAGTCGTGCTAATGGTAGGAACCGGAAGAAGTGTCTGCCATTAAATTTTTACATGACAAAAATTATATATCTTAAGATATTAAAACGGCAGACATGCTGCGATCACGTTTTCAGAGTCAATTTTGATGTCGACTTCTGGACACGCCCAAAGGAACCCTCGATGGAAATAGTGAATCTCCACTTCACTTTCGGCAGGTGAAATAGTATACCTAGCATTAATAAGGACTTTGCTACTATACCGTACTTAAGTCTGCGGAACGCTGGCTCTCAGTGTATAAGTAGTTCCCCCGAGAGCTCATTAAATCAGTATTACTTATAGTAGAAGATCCGAATCTAAATCGACATTTATCGGGTTGACAAGAGAATCAAACTTATTTTATAATAAATTTCGTATATAAGAAAATACATTAATAATAGGTAGACAACAAAAATCCTGTACAGAATAATTTTAATTATTTTTTAAAAAATGATTTTTCATAAAATTTTGCAAAATAAAGATAATAATAAAATTTTATACTGGATTTGAAGTATAAAACATATAGAATGTGCAGACGTAGGGTTGACTATTATTTACCTGGACGAACTACTCGGTTGACAGGTATAAACAGGTATGTCAATACTAGTTACTTTCACTAATAGGATAATAGAAAAAAATTTATATCAGCATAAGCGCTGTTTTATTCTGAGCGCGATGATAAAGGGTTGATTGCAAAAATCCCGGTCCTAATAGGGGTATACAAATTTTAAAGATTTAAATTTCAAGGCGTGGGGAAACGAGTAATCCGAGGTAAGTATACCGTGTGATAATAAAGGACCGAACATGGCAGTTGTGTCTGATGGGATCGTGAATATAAGAAAGTGCGCATGCTCGGTATGTAAACTATATGGAAAGTTAAAAATATTTGTTAATATTTAACAAATCATTTATTAGAGACCACTTTTTAGTTCTTAATAAATATTTCTTAGTATTTAGAAAGATTTGTTAATATTTAATAAATATCAGATTTATTAAATACAAATAAATCATTTTAAATACTAAGAAATATTTGTTCAATACTAAAAAGTGGTCTCTAATAAATGATTTCTTAACTATTAACAGATATTTTTCAATACAAATAAATCCTTCTAACAGTGTATATATATATATATATATATATATATATATATATATATATATATATATATATATATATATATATATATATATACACACACTGATAGAAGGATTTATTTGTATTAAAAAATATGTTCAATAGTTAAGAAATCATTTATTAGAGACCACCTTTTAGTATTAAACAAATATTTCTTAGAACCTATTTAAAATGATTTATTTGTATTTAATAAATCTGATATATATTTATTAAATATTAACAAATCTTTTTAAATACTAAGAAATATTTATTAAGAACTAAAAAGTGGTCTCTAATAAATGATGTTAAATATTAACAAATATTTTTAACTACAAACAAATCCTTCTATCAGTGTTTATATATATATATATATATATATATATATATATATATATATATTTATTTATTTATTTATTTATTTATTTATTTGTGTAATTTATGTTATATTGTTTAATATTTTTGTATTATGTTAAATATATTAGATTTTTATGTATCTAATTCATTAATTTGTTTGCAACATATTTTCAGTTGCTCCGAAATAACGCAAACTGAATTCAAATGTCAGTTGCTCCAAAATAACGTGTACTGTTTACAATATGGAGGGTAGCAGGGGTACCTCTACTTTCCATATAGTTTACATACCGAGCATGCGCACTTTCTTATATTCACGATCCCATCAGACACAACTGCAATGTTCGGTCCTTTATTATCACACGGTGTACTTACCTCGGATCTCTCTGTCACTCGTTTCCCCACGCGTTGAAATTTAAATCTTTAAAATTTGTATACCCCTATTAGGACCGGGATTTTTGCAGTCAACCCGAGAGTCGACCCTTTATCATCGCGCTCAGAATAAAACAGCGCTTATGGTGATATAAATTTTTTTCTATTATCCTATTAGTGAAAGTAACTAGTATTGACATACCTGTTTATACCTGTCAACCGAGTAGTTCGTCCAGGTAAATAATAGTCAACCCTACGTCTGCACATTCTATATGTTTTATACTTTAAGTCCAGTATAAAATTTTATTATTATCTTTATTTTGCAAAATTTTATGAAAAATCATTTTTTAAAAAATAATTAAAATTATTCTGTCCAGGATTTTTGTTGTCTACCTATTCTCAATATATTTTCTTATATACGAAATTTATTATAAAATAAGTTTGATTCTCTAGTCAACCCGATGAATGTCGATTTAGATTCGGATCTTAGACTATTATAGATAGATAGATTGTAACATTTTTAACTTCAGATTGTCAACAGCTCTTGATAAAGGGTTAATAGCCCGAAACATATGTTGAGTAAATCAAACTAATATTTGTGGAATCAAGTGTTTTACTTCATTTGATTAATAATTTGAAAAATATCCCACCAGGCGTTAAGCGAGTAGTCAATTGACGTTATTAAAATATCGTAGTAATTGAGAATTAATATAATCATTATACATGCTATAAAAGAGCTGGAAACATGCCGGCGTTGTTGTACTAATTTATTCAATTTAACATTGACTACGAGCGGTGACGAGACGTGAAAAAATTTGAATAACATGGTCGCATTCATAGGTGACCGCAGCGAAATGACTAAATTGGCCACAAAGTGCCTTTGTTGCATACCTAAACCACTGTGTGAATATTAAAACGGTACTAATTTGTTCTGACAGTACACGTCTATTTACACGTGCGACAATCGATGATTTAGTAGGAGAAACTGTACTTTGAATTCCAGGAAATCTATTATATGCCGTAGGAGGAAAGAAGTAAGGTTTTGCTTCTTATTGGTATAATAATTATTTACATTACTTAGTAATCGAAAAGGAATTTTGTTTAGAAACGTGCGCACATCAGATGAACAGCTGATTTAATTCTGTTTATCAATTCTTTGGCGTATTAATGGATGCAAATAATGAATTACATCTTCTTTAAATTCAAAAATATATTATGTAAATAGAAAAAAGGCTACAGAAAAGTTTTTCTAAGTGAATCACAAAACTTGTGAATGAAAATCTTGGTATACTTTTTCCCTCCATAGATTAAGTCGTAATATATAGGTACATATATATATATATATATATATATATATATATATATATATATATATATATATATATATATATATATATATATATATATATATATATATATATATATATATTTATATATATTTATACATCAAATAGGATAATGGGTTAAACGGATGAAATAAAGGCTAATCAAGTGTACTTCTTATATTCTTCGTCAACGTTTCGGCTTCTATTTAAGCCTTCATCAGGACTCTACAATAATTATACAATTAGTTTAATCAATAGCCACGAAAAGGTCTCAAGACACAGGACTTACCGAATGTTTGAGGTTATAAAATAAGCTAACATCTTCAACAAAGGAAAAAACACAAAAAATTAAACTGTACTACATTATACACAATTATTTAAAATAAGATAAAAGTGATTTGTGGGAACTATTACGAATTATACCCACAACAACATCGTGGTACTAAGAGAATGACAGTAATGACAGACTGCTCAACAAACAAGATGACAACTTCAGTTATAAAATTAAAATTAAAGTGACACAAAAATGTTCTTCTTCTTACTATCCTGACCTTAATAATTAATCAATAGAACTTTCATTGTTATTAGTGACGTCATAAGCTATTAAAAAGGAATAAATATTACTAATTTTCTCTATATCTTTCCTCGAATTCATTGAATCCAGGCAGCGTTTTATATGATACATCTCCAAAAATGATCTCTTATCCAAATTATTCTCAAATTCTAAAATTTTTGCAGAACCATAGTCCATGTTATGGTCTGTAGCTCTGCAATGTTCTGCTAGTGCACAGACTTTCTTTGGGTTCTTTATATCACTCTTTTTTAGTTGTTGAGACGTCTGACCAATGTATGATAATTCACATACCTGACAAGGAACGCTATACACTACTACACCACTAAGTTTATCTTTATCAATTCTGTCTTTCACTGATGAGAAAAACAATTTAACATTAAATTGATTCTTAATTGCGAATCTAAGATCATCACTCTTCAGCAACATTACCAATTTATTTGTAACATCAGGAATTGAAGGAATTGATGCATATTTCCTTGCAATGAGTTCACCACTACTCATAACATTGTCAGGCCTCAATCCGTCCACGATCTGAGAACGTTGTGCTGTATTGTATAAAAGTCTATTGAGTAAAATACGTGGATAGCCATTATCGAATAATAACTGATGTAATTTTTTTAAGTTGCCAGTAACTAGTGATCAATGCGAAATCCTGGAATATATAAATAAATAGATATATAAATAAATAGAAGCCGAAACGTTGACGAAGAATATAAGAAGTACACTTGATTAGCCTTTATTTCATCCGTTTAACCCATTATATATATATATATATATATATATATATATATATATATATATATATATATATATATATATATATATATATATATATATATATATATTTACACACTCACCGACTTTAAATTCGATCCATCCAAAATATAGATGAAATTTAAAGTATGATAACTTTTTTTCTGGTATTCCGATTTAAATGATTTATTTTTTGAATTGTAGATACCTAAATGCATCAGTTTCAATTGACTTTTTTCAATTTTCCGAAAAAGAGTATATGTATTGATATATACTTACAGGAAAATAAAGATGTATGTTTTTTTACTTAGGTTTGTAACACCCTGTAGAGGAATTTTGTAATTTTATCTCTACTGAAGAAGCTTCTTTGCGGAGTCTGATTTATTTTTAACATTTTCCTTTTTTATTCGTCCCGATGTCTTTCACGGTTCAACAGATATGAATTTTTGTGAAAAACACTACACATTTAATCCAAAGTCTTTAGTTTCAATTTAAAACTTAGGGTGCTATGCTTTGTAAATTAAGAATTAAGTCATATCTTGACAGTTGTCATGTCAACATTCTTCGGTGTTTAAATTTTGTGTGTCGTTATGGTTCTTTCACCTACTGATGCAGCAAGAGCAGTGGCTTCAGTAAATGATGGAAGGTCGCAGTACCTTGCTGCTAGAGTTATAGGATGTACAAGATCTAGTGTTCAGAGAGCCGTGGAACGTTTTAATGAAACCGGCAATTTTTCGAGACGAATAGGATCTGGCAGAAAACGATGTACAAATGCCCGAGATGATCGTTTTTTAACTCTAAATGTGTTACGCGATAGAAATACCACTGCTGTTATGGCAAGAAATCGTTTGGAAGAGGTATGACAGATAAACGTAAATGAAATAACGATTAAAGGAGGTGAGTTTACGGTTTAGACGACCCGCAACTGGCCCAGAGTTGACTAGAAATCATAGGACAGGACGTCTTCGATTTGCTCGGGAACATCGGGATTGGGGCTTCGAGGAATGGAGTAACATTTTATTTTCCGACGAGTCAAGGTTTTGCCTAAGATCTCCAGATGGTCGTCAGAGAATATATCGTATATCAGGTGAGCGCTTCGAACAAAACCATTTCCCCACAAGGTTCTTTAATGGTATGGGGTGGCATAAATATGGAAGCTCGAACTGAGTTAGCAATGGTTGATGGAGGAACCATGACGGCTGATCGATATATTCGGGATATTTCAGCACCACACGTCATTCCTTTTGCACCTTCTATGGGAAACAACTTCATGCTTATGCAAGATAATGCTCGTCCTCACATTGCAAGAGTTGTTACTCAATACTTAAACGACATAGAAGTACTCAAAATGGACTGGCCACCACGTAGCCCAGACCTTAATCCTATAGAGCATGTCTGGGACATGATTAGTAGAAAGGTTCGAAGCAGAGTTTCGACTCCTTAAAAGAAGCACTAACTGAAGAACTTGAACCCTGGAAGATATCGGGACGAATAAAAAAGTAAAATTTTGAGAATAAATCAGACTCCGCAAAAAAAAGCTTCTTCAGTAGAGATGAAATTGCAAAATTCCTCTACAGGGGGCTGCAAATCTAAGTAAAAAAACATACATCTTTATTTTATATATATATATATATATATATATATATATATATATATATATATATATATATATATATATATATATATATATATATATATATATAAATATATATATATATATATATATATATATATATATATATATATATATATATATATATATATATATATATATATATATAAGTAAGAATTATTAGTGTTAAACGGAAAATACGCCCGTGGTTATAATATTAAGTGAACTAGGACATTTATTTGAAACTAATCAAACAAACCTCCTAGTGGAGCTGGTTATAAAAGTTCACGGAGCATCGAAATATCAACATCTACCCTAGACGGTAATTGTTAGAAATGTTAATTTGTTTATCACAATCGATGGAAATTGATAGACAGACTGTTTCGCCCTTATTGGGGCTCATCAGTATCATCCATCCAGCTCCACTAGGAAGTTTGTTTGATTAGTTTCAAATAAATGTCCTAGTTCACTTAATTTTATAACCACGGGCGTGATTTCCGTTTAACACGAATAATTCTTACTTCACATCGAATTGATGTGTACTCTTGCTTAGCGAATATGGTAGCCACCCAATACTCATTGTGGATGCTGGAACTAAGAAAAATACCAAAATTTTAATCTTAGACTGTTTCCAAAATATGGCTGCGTAAACTTTCAAAATTTCTGCCAAAAACCGAAAAGTTACTTTTTTGAAATTGCTCTAGGAGTTGGAAGAGTTGTCATTTTGCAGCATTCTTTTTGCTCTTTCCAGTGATATATAATATGCCATACGTTATATGGAAATAGTTTTTGTCAAAATACAAATTCATATTTTGACTTGATATTTTTCCAAAAAGTACATAATTTAAAATTTTCAAAATTATTCTACAAATAGTTAGTACTATTGCCAATCACCTGAGCAAATATAAAAGTGGGGTGGGAATGGCTTCTTTATTTAAAAAAAGTTTAATTGGCACTTGTTTTTCTTTAATAGACCGTTTTGACCAAATTATAATACCTATATACCCTTAAGAATCATATATTTTGAAAATAATTGGCATTTTATATCATTTAATACTAATATTAATAGATAATTCAAAAATCAAAATACTTCCAAGAAACTATAAAATAAAATATTCAACATATGATATGAAAAAGTGTAAATATCAGTAACCTACTGTTAAATTTACATCTTTATTTTATTTTGTTCGTATTTTATATTTTTAATTCTGTGTTATCTCTATATGTGTGGCATGCCATAAACTAAATAAATAATAATCACCTGGCAAAACTAAAATATCCAGGATATTGATGCGTTTCATTGTTCGAAGAAATTAATGACATGATGCTCATTTTTTATCATAAAAGCTAGCCTGCATAGTTGAACTTAACAAAATAGCCATTAACAATAACTTTTGAATGATTACATACAAAACACATATCCCAAAAAATTTTTTTAGGGATTTTCGAGAATATATTCTTCAGTGCCTATGCAGTGTTGTGACCCTTCGAAAAAATCAATTGATTTTATTAAAGACAAAAAAAGGAGAGAAATATCGTGAGGATGCTGGAATCATTTCCACAATTACCTAATGGCTCCATGATACGTGATAAATGTAGACAAGGCGTGATCGAGCTGAAAAATACAGAGCTACTCGGTAATAATAATGCTGAAAATGAAGATTCTTCTGCATCAGAGGTAACAGTTCCAAACATACACCCGTACTGTACCTCAAGCTCAGTGGTGGTTCAAGCACTAAACGTTTCCCTTTAAGAACTAGGCGAGTCCCCAATTGATAATAAAAAAATAGTATCTAAGCATTATGCCACATCAAAAGTGAAAAATTTTTTTGTTGCTGCTGATACTTCATCGCCAGATATTGATACTACTGATATTGAAGAATCTGTTCTCCAAAATCCCAAAAAAAAAATTATTTTCAGGGGAAAGCTACTTAGAACTCAATAATTAATTTTTCCTCAGGTAAGTGTGAATTTGTGTTTTGTATGTAGTTGTTCAAAAATTATTGTTAATGTTTATTCAGTTGAATTCAGCTATGAAGGCTAGCTTTTATGATGAAAAACGAGATTATGTCATTAATTTCTTTCAACAATGAAACTCATCATCCCAGATATTTTAATTTTTACAGTAGGTTACTGATATTTACAGTTTTTCATATCTTATGTTGAATATTTTATTTTGTGGTTTGTTGTAGGTATTTTGATTTTTGAATTATCTATTTAAATCAGTGTTTAATGGTATAAAATGCCAATTTTTTAAAAAGTATATAATTCTTTAAGGTAGATAGGTATTTGGCCAAAATTTGGCCAAAACGGCCTATAAAAGAGAAACAAGTGCCAAGTAAACTTTTTTTTAACAATGAAGCCATTGCCACCCCACTTTTATATTTAGACAGGTGATTGACAATAGTACTAACTATTTGTAGAATAATTTTGAAAATTTTAAATTATGTACTTTTTGGTAAAATATTAAGTCAAAATATGAATTTGCATTTTGACAAAAACTTTTTTCTTATAACGTATGACATATTATATATGGCTACAAAGAGCATTAAGGATTCTGCAAAATGACACCTCTTCCAGCTCCCAAGCTCAACTAGGGCAGCTCCCAGCAATTTCAAAAAAGTAACTTTTCGGTTTTTGGCCGAAATTTTGAAAGTTTACGCAGCCATATTTTGGAAATGGTCTAAGATAAAAATTTGAATTTTGGTATTTTTCTTAGTTCCAGCATCCACAATGAGTATTCCAAATTTCAGCGAAATCTAAGATGGTGAGGTAAAATGGGTGTGTTGATTTGACATGGAATTACCCTAACATGTTAGGTAGACAGTACTAGGTTCCACAGGGTCCAAAACGGATTTACAAACTATTTCTGCGCCTCGCTGATGACTTTCAATACAGTGCAAGAATCTATTATTTTCGGGGAAAATACGCTTAAAAAGAAACAAAACGCAAACTATGAAGTGAAAAATATAAATCATAATAATGCTCAGTTATTATATTCAACTCGATAATAGGCCGATGACAAATAGGACATAGATTATTACCGGAAAATCTAGTAGGAAACATCATCGATGGAATCAGTTGGTAAACAAGTTCGAGTGGGCCAATGATTCACCTTGATTTGTACTTCGGAGAAATTTCGTTGCCTATTTATTTTTGAACCTTTACATAAGTTTATGTCAATTATTCGTACGTACAATATCGCAAATTGAAATAAATAATTTTCTTCTCTTTAAGAGAAGATAATTCGTTGAAGTGTCGAATCGACTGATATTCTGTTTAAATATTAAGAACAATTCAATAAAGAATGTCTATTTTTAGCAAAAATACGTAGAACCTATTAATCCACAATTGCGCCCTCTATCGTGTTAACAAGATTTATTTTATTGCCTCGGGGGTTCAACCCCCCTACCAATTCCATCCTAAATATCATACGAAACTACGTACTTACTAGATTACAAGATATATCTCAACCCCCCAACCAATTCGTACCAAAACCAATCCCATCCAAGATATCATACGAAACTACTTTCAACCCTAAACGAGATTTATTTATTCCTCCGAAGGGTCAACCCCATTTGTACTAATTAGTACCAACGCCAATCTCGTCCAATATATCATACGTAACTACCTACTTACAAACTTTCAACCCGCTTATATATATATATATATATATATATATATATATATATATATATATATATATAAATATATATATATCAGTGGCGTATCCAGAGATTGAGTTTGCGGGGGGGTAGTGGCAAGTTTTAGGGAGTTGACCTGAACTATTTATAATCTTAAGCGAAAGCGGGGAAAGGAGGGGTGTTGATTGATTTTAGCTCATCCATAATTCAACAATTTTATTCTACATAAAAAAAATATAAAAGAATTGCGAGGACATGTACATACAATATTCATCATAAAATTTGAAGATATAAAATATACATAAAAGTTAAGAAATAAAATATATATATAACTCAAGAAAAAAAATATGAAATATGAAAACCCTAGAAAAAGGCTATTCAAAATTTGAAGGAAAAATATCAGAAAGGCGAAAAAGATCACATCAGGTGAAAAGAGTATATGAATTGGATGTTAGTTGGTTATTGACTCTTACTACTAAACTCACCTGTAAACTTAACAATATCAAATATTTGATGGAATCCGTCGTTACTAGGTGATAATTTAACATGATGAACAAAAACAAAACTTTAATTTACTATGTTTATCATCAGAAAAATACTTCGAAAAATATAACACTGCGATTGCAATTTCGGTCACTAGACCATCATCGGGCAGATTGAGTATTCAGAAGAACTGAATACATAATTATAGATTTGCGCTTACATCTGCAATCGCAGTGTTATATTTTTCGAACAATTTTTGTGATAATAAACAAAGTTAATTCAAGTTTTGCTTTTGTTCATTAACAATATTACTTCACTATAATTTATAAAATCTTTCTTCACTTAATAATCTCTCAGAAATCAGCAATTTCAAGTCTCAACTATGAACTGGAAGAAATGCGCATCATATCAGATATAACTAGGGTTG
Source organism: Cynegetis impunctata (assembly GCA_030704885.1). Taxonomy (NCBI): domain Eukaryota; kingdom Metazoa; phylum Arthropoda; class Insecta; order Coleoptera; family Coccinellidae; genus Cynegetis; species Cynegetis impunctata. Next base: position 79,555 of record JARQZK010004354.1, on the reverse strand, counting down.
CCATCCGTCCGGGTTTCCCCGGATTTGTCCTAGTTTAGGGGGCGTCTGGGGGTCGTCCGGACGGGGCTTCCACATTTTGTCCGGGTGTGTGAAGCTTGAGTGTCAGTGACGGAAATGAGCTATTAAATGCAAACCAGTTGTGGCCGAATTTTTTCGAAACATCTATATTCTAAACTGCTCAAAATTGCATATTATTATTTTCTTATACCAGCTCACAATGCTAGGGTCGCAGTATTGGAGGAAGGAGAGAAACTTGCTAAATACACATACGTTTTCTTCTCTGATTAAAATAGAGTCTAATTTTAAAGACTTGAGTAGCTCCGACTTTTACAAATTGATGATGAAAAATAAAGACATTTTGGGCAAAATCGGCAAGTCTGATAAATTCCAAGTTAAGTTGAATTAGTAAAAAGAACTTGATCTCGTTAAAATCAAAATTTGTTACTTACTTTTGATTTATAGTTAATAAATAATTCAGACTTTTGGGTACCTAACCTATCTAACCGAAATAGATGACCTAGCCTATAATTTACTGTTACAATGTAGAATCTAGTCTATTTGATTTTTGATCTACCAAAAATTATTTTTTTTGTTCTGTTTATATGGCAAACAATCGGTTTAAAGTTTAAATGAATGAAAAAATTTTAATATAAACGATGTGTTATTTTATTCAAAAAAAAATTTTTTTACGGTGTGTCAGGGGAAAAACAAAATTTCACAGAAATGTCCGGGGTTTTTAAAATTTTTGTCCGGCATCGGCAATTCAGGTGATGGCAACCCTAGATATAACGTACGTACGTCACTTCAGGTTTTACCAGATGTAGGGAATTCACATAAAACATAGAACTCGAGGGATGTTAATCGAAATTCAGTGGATTTTATTTCTGCAGATAAGAAATCGTCATCGGCGGAATTCTTTCCATAATCGTGAGTATGTATAACAAAAGTTCTGAATTTGTATAAATTTCATAATTTGTATTGAAGAATTTGGACCAAATGATGCAGCAATCCGCACCCCTGCTTTTGAATGAGTGAAGCCGAGGCATCGCGCGTAAACACCAATTTACTTGAAGTTACTTATGCAACCACATAAACTTTCGCATGCTGTTCACTGATCTAGGTATGATCTATCTAGGATCTATCTATTCTGATAAATTTCGTTTGTTTATTTATTTCTTTTATATGCTACCTGGAATATCAAATAATATGAAAAAACCTTTTTCATTAGTTTTCGTACAATGTTTGATATATTTTATATTTTCAATTTCATTCGAAGATTTAGTGTTGCAAATTCTCTTCTGGGGGGGGGGTAATTACCCCCAGAATACGCCCCTGATATATATATATATATATATATATATATATATATATATATATATATATATATATATATATATATATATATATATATAGTGAGAATTATTTCAAGGTATACATAGGAAATATAGCATAGCAGTTTGTTGCTATGGTAATATGATGATTTTTTAGCTGGACAACTTGATATACTTTAGACGTGATTGTTGATAACTTTAATTTCTAATCGAATTAAGTTTAAAAATGTACAATATTTACACACTACAAGAAAAGATTAGTCTTTACGATTGGTACTGCAGTGGCTTTAGTTCAAGGCAAGTGAGATATCATTTTTAGTGTTGAATATCCTGAGAGACCGGTTCCGTCCATAAGAACAATATCAAAGATAGCAGCAAAACTTAAGAACACAGGCTGTTTGTAAACATCCCATCACAGATCCGAAGTTAGAGCACCATACAAAATCAATGAAAATAAGAGGATATATGTGATAAATAGTGTTGTCGAGAGCAGCAGTACTCGGCGTGTTGTGCTGTGGATATGAACAATTTGACGGACTTGTTAGGGTTACTATTGGACTGTCTTGTGATTTGAAATCTGATTGTAAAGTGATTAGGGTTAGAAAACTTCATTGATTGACCAAGATAGATTTAATTTTGATGCTAGTAGGATACCCTGGAAATATATCAGGGACGCTTCTTCCTTAGATGATAAATTGAATATTCTGAATGATTGTGTGCTGAAACTCTTTGATCTACATGCTCCGATAGTTAGTGTGAAAATCGATCCTCAGAACAGCAAAAAAGGAACAAATTTAAACCTTATGTTACTGAAACTATTAAATTGATGCTAAAACTAAAAAATAAAGCCCACAGAAGATATTTAAAAACAAAGAGTGCAGTTCATAGGAAATACTTTGTTGATTTAAGAAATTATATTGGAACTGCCCTCAAGTCTGAAAAGATTGCCTATATAAATAGGCAACTAAGTACAAATACCAAACCAAATCATATGTGGCAGTTCTTGAACAAACTTGGGGTTAATCGTAAAACTTCACATCAGCTTCCCCAAAATCTTTGTGATCCATATAAAATTAACGAACATCTGATTAATAAATTGTCCGGAATTAATGCTTGTGGTAGCCCTAACTTTTGCAGTGTCCCCAGAAATAGTGTTTTTAGTTTGAATATAAATAAAGAATGGGAAATACTGCGGGAACTGAATACCATAAAATCTAATGCATGTGGTATTGATGGCATAGGTCTGGGGATCTTGAACATGGTCTTACCTTTTTGTCTGTCTGAGGTGTGTCATGTTTTTATTATTCGCTCCTTAATGGTTGTTTTCCTAGTGCATGGAAAACAGCAACCTCTCCAAGGTGCTTGAAAAGCTTGTTGCGCGCCAAATGAACAATTATATAGTTAGAGAAAAAATTTTGCCAACTATACAGTCTGGCTTTAGACCTGGTTACTCGACTAATACAGCCCTGTTAAAAGTTGTGAATGACATCAGTTGTGCCATGGATAGCAGTCTCGTTACTGTTTTGGTTCTGTTGGACCTCAAGCGTTTGACTTGGTTGATCATACCATTTTGTTATATAAGTTGAGAAAGCTAGGTCTTGATGCATCAGCTCTTGAATGGTTCAATGGCTATTTGAGAGGAAGAAAACAAGTAGTTCTGGTCAATGGTAGTTATTCAAAGTCTATCTCAGTCCCTCGTGGGGTTCCCCAGGGCAGCATTTTGGGCCCTCTGCTCTTCGCCTTGTACTCGTTGGATGTTTTGAATGTCTTTGCTAGCGGCCGTATCCACATGTACGCTGATGATATCCAAGTCTATCAATCATGCAAACCTTCCAATCTTGCGGCAATAATTCAGACTATGAATCAAGAAGTAGCACAGTTGTCAGCTTGGTGCTCTAGAAATGGCCTTAAGCTTAACGCCTCTAAATCGAAAGCACTCCTTATAGGAGACAAATCCCTTCTGTTGAGGTCAGATTCGACTTGCAATGTGGTAGTGGGGGGTGCAGGGTTGGCATGGGAGACTTGTGCTAAAAATTTGGGGGTTTGGATGGACGAGGAGTTGTCATTTAGGCATCACGTATAAGGAAATCCAGTTATTTGAGGTTGAAGGGACTACAGAGATTTTAAATATGAATTGAATGAGGCAACTAAGTTCAGACTTGTTAGAACTCTGGTCTACCCTTTATTCGATTACTGCTGTCCGGTATACTTTGCTTTGCTGACGAAGAAAGAAAAATATAATCTGGCCAAAGTTCAGAATTCATGTCTTCGATTTGTAAGTTGTATTACCTACAAAAGTCATATCACGCCCTACCGTAGTAAACTTGAAGAGATCACATTCGCACAGAGGGCAGAGTATTTACTGGCTGGTCTTCTTGCCAGATTGATTGCCAGTGAAACTCCTGACTATATTTTCAATAGACTGGAATTGCGTGGGTCAGCTCATCAGGTGAATATACGCCAGGCTGGTAATTACAGCGTTCCTCAGCATAGAACATCCAAATTTGAGGGTTGCTTTGATTATATGGCCCCTCATACGTTAAATAAGTATGAGGCTCTGTTTGAGGCTGATATCTCAATAAGTTCATTTAAGAAACAATTGTATAATCGGTTGAGAGAGGATAGTTTTGGTTTTGGTTAAGTTTTAAGTTTTAGTTAAGTTTTGGTTAGATGAGAATAAGTGTATTGAAATAAGTATATTCTTTGAATATTGTTGAGTTGTGTTTATGCGTAACTTAAGGCTTCTTATTTCTAACTAGGGAAAGATTTGTTAAATTTTTGATTGTTTTTTACAGTGTTAAGTTGTTCATACCGGAGGAGTGGAAGATTAGCTTGGCTAAACTCCTTCCATTTGTAAGCAATGTAAGGCAATTACAATAAACTTATTATTATTATTATTATTATTAAGTATACATTCAAGATTAGTAGCTGCTGCTCATTCCATTTCACAAAGTTCGGTGCTGCGAATTGTACGCAAAGAAAAATTTAGATCATACAAGTACCAAAATCACCAAGAATTAAAAGTAGGTGACCCTGCATTGAAAACCGTTTTGTGAAATATTTCTAAATAAAATTACTTAATGAAAACCAGAACATGTTTTAGCTTATACTCTCACATAGTTAATAAGATTAACTACTTCCTTGAAAGCCAAAGCAATTATGACAACTGCGACTCATCAATAATATCGCTTAGCAATGACAAGTTATCTGTATTGTTGTTTTCCCTATGTATACCTTGAAATAATTCTCTCTGTATATATATAATATATATATATATATATATATATATATATATATATATATATATATATATATATATATATATATATTATATATATATATATATATATATATATATATATATATATATATATATATATATATATATATATATATATATATATATATATATATATATATATATTACATATATGATATATGAATTTGAGCTTTTGTGCCAAACATCATAAGAAGTTGTGATACGAAAAACTATCTCCAGTCCCAGGTGCAACTTTTGCACCCATTATAATAAGCAGGTTCTTAAAGTGAAAACTTGCTAACACAATCAACAGAGTCCGAAAAATACGTAAGGAATTTTTTCCTGACGGGAATTCCCCGATCGCAAACGTTTTTATTCCGGTATATCCCCCACCGAACAAAATGAGCTGAAATTTGGTATATGGGGCAGAATAAAACTAGGTATCAGAATTTGGCAAAAATGTTGGCATTTTAAAACATTTTAAAACCCGGAGTAGCAGCGAGATGCATGAGCGTGAATTTTTAAAATCGTTGCCAAAATATGCGGAAATTAATTATGAACAACATACCTGAAACCCAGCGTTAAAGGCGGGTTTTCACAGTACGAGTTCACTTGGACTGAGTCTACTCGGGCGTTAATCGTATTGTGTAATCACCTCATCCGAGTGCACTCCGACGTCGGCAACCAATAGGACCGTGTCCTATTTTTCTGGTTCACTCGGACGACTGACTCGGACGAATAAGTTAAAAACAACATGTCGGCGAATATTGATAACAGAAAAAAGTGGTGTGAACGCGACACATTGCGATTCGTGGAATTATACGAAGAGGAGGTATTGTGGAACATACAACTTCGACAGCTCTGAGCAACAGATCAGTCGACGTCATTTTGATATTGCTAGGAGACGAATGTTACTCGGACCACAGTGAAAAATACAATACGAGTGCACTCGTATACGACGTAACTCGTACGAGCGCACTCGGTCCGAGTGAACTCGTACTGTGTGAACTCGTACTGTGAAAACCCGCCTTAAACTCGTACGAGCGCACTCGGTCCGAGTGAACTTGTACTGTGAAAACCCGCCTTAACACGTTCGCGCCGACGGGTGAAGTAGTGAACACACCAAGGGCCGCAATAGTCAATTTTGTTTTTGGGCTATATAATGAATTCTTTTCGTATATTTTAATGTTTGCAATACTGTTTTTTTGTTTTTTTCTTGTTTTTTGCTTGTACCACCGGTGGTACATAACGGCTCCTGCAGGAAAATCAATTTAGAGCCACTGTGTACCACCGGTGGTACATGCGAATTTATCTGCTTATAAAAGCCTAGAAAGAAGACAACAAGTATTGAAGCCTCTAGCTGTCATCGATTATAATAAGGCGAAAAAGGGAGTAGATCAAATGTCGGCTTATTATACAACTCTTCGTAAAACGGTGAAGTGGTATAAAAAAATTATGTTCGAGATTATTCTTGATACCTGTATTGTCAATGCGTGGGTATTGTATAACAAATTTGGTAGCAATCATAAGAAAATGGATATGCTTAACTTTCGACAAAATATAATTTCTGGCCTGTTGGACGAACCTCAAGAAATTGAAGTTATAGAAGTAGAAGGCCCAAATATACAAAATAATGATATGTTCCATCGAAGTTCCAAAAGACCAAAGTTGAATGCAATTACCCATCATAAGATACAAAAATATGAAGGCACAGCACGGCAATCGAGAAGAAGATGTACAATTTGCTATCAAAAAATAAAAGAAGCAGAGGGATACAGGCAAGCCACAACTAAAACTACTGTGCTAACTGTCCTAATGAATCAGCGATGTGTATTCCTTGTTTTAATGAAAAACACACTTGAAAGTATTTCGTTTTGTATTTTTCGCAGTTTGTTTTAATAAACATCCATACATTTTGTATCCTCATTTTCACTATACTATACCTAAGTTTTCTCTTTTGAGCCAAATGCGGAAACGGTGGTATATGATGTTGAATATGTTTATGTAGGGACCGTATATCCAATATGAGAATCTTTCTTAAAACTGTAAGGATTTCAGAATGCATTTACTGACAATCTGTACATGTACCACCGGTGGCCAAGCACGGCTGCTACAAAAACCTGACATGTACCACCGGTGGTACATGTCGGCGCGAACGTGCTTAAAGGGGTTTTTGCATATTGTGATCTGAGGTGGTAACGTCAAAACATGGAGGTGGTAACATCAAAACATGGGGCTTCAAAACCAACTCTGATCACGGGTTATATGAAAGATTTGAAAGTTTTCTGAGTTTTTCATAACAACGTTAGTTTCGAGTGAAAGTGTGAAGCCAGTAAAGCGATATGCAGGTGAAAACTTACAGAGTAGGCGATAGGTTGGAAAGATGCAAATTCATTATACAAGGTGGGAAAAATGAAGAGCAGTCAAGTCCTGGTATAGTCAACTTTACTGCTTTATGTCTATCTATTTCTCACTTCAGAGAAAATCCTAATGAAATTAAGATAAATTTTATTCTGCAGTTGTTCATATTCTGCTGGGCTCAATGGAAAGTGTAAACACATTGTGCCAGTTCTCATATATCTTGAAAGTATTTATTTGTACTTCAGAATCCTTAAATTTCTCGACACTAGGCTCACTATTTTTTTTGTATGAAACTACTTTCGTCCGTTTGAGTTTCAGCTTTTGTCTTTAATACTACATTTAAGACTTCCGCCGAAAGACTTTCTTCATAAAATTGAGATTGGTCCCTTTCTGTGAAAACATTTGGTTTGCATGGACGTAGTTTTTTGATACCTTGAGTATTCACTGAATTATCAGATTTAACGTATGGATTAATTCTTCTTTCTGAACGTGCTTGGTATGCTTTCAAATTCCTTTCATTATCATAAGCATTTGGAAGATTACATGTAGGAACAGCATTTTTTTTTAAATCTCTCCTTTTGACTGCAGCATCTTGAATTTTCATTAATAAAGAAAACTAACCTAAATTTCAATCATAGGAGTTAATTACCTGGAAGAATATAATTTTCTTTTGTAAAATGCAAAGAACACACCGTCATTCTTGGAGTTGTGTGAATCTTCTTCAAACTGATTTACCATACCTTCAATAAATCAATCTTTTCCTTTTCTGCAAAATGATTTTCTCTCTCTAAAAGTATTTGTTTGTCTTCGGAAACCGATGAAAGCTAACACTTGAATTTGTATATGATTTTGAGTTGCAACTTTTCACGCAACAGCTCTCTAGGCTCACTGATTCTACGTTTTGCAAATTGGAACTTTTTATTTTTTACCCTTTGCATTATGTTAACGTTGGAAATGAAAACGTCATCTAACTGGTCGCCAGAGTGCGCCAGCTGGAATGTCAGATCCCAATAGGTAAGGAAGTAACTTTGACAGCGTAAACCTTTTTCCTTAATTATCGCTATTTTTACATGGGGAGTTTGATTTTTCTAGGGTTTTTAAGTATTTGCGTCGTTGAATAGATTGTCGCAAGACCTTTCTGATTGGTTGCGCGTGTACTGTAGGTCCTCTTAGTGTCCTGCAGGTAATTTGTACACCTACTGCAGGTGGTTGAACACCCCTCGCATACAGTATAATCAATATTAGTTCAGTAGTACAGAATTTATAAACTACATATAAATCTGTAACAACTGAATAAAGTTATTTAAGGCAGAATCTCTTTATCAGAAAGGGAGATTTGAACAGTGAAATTCAACGTACATAATACAGAATCTTTCAGAATCCATATGGAGATTCAAACATTGAATTACTGCACAAGTCCGTGTGCACAATAAGTTCCGAATTGTCGTATTTAAATTCGAAGTACGCGAACTTTAACTAATTATCACTGAACTCACTTTGTATCAGTATCTCGAATGACCAATGTTTGATCTATCCGAGTATTAATATCCGGCTCGAAGGACCAATGTTTGAATCTTCAGATGGATTCTGAAAGATTCTGTATTATGTACGTTGAATTTCACTGTTCAAATCTCCCTTTCTGATTAAAAGGCAGAATCTCTTTCAGAATACATCTGGAGATTCAAACAGTGTCTGCTCTTTTCGCATCTATTAAATGTAAATCTTTCAAAAAGAAGTATTTTCAATCTGTTTCTCGAAAAGAATATGATGGATTTGAAAATTTACATTATTCATTTGCTGCGATTTACTGTAGATTTGTTATTTTCCTCAACCATAAATTTTATAACAATTGAATTGTTTTGATGTCAATCAAGTTGACTAATGTAGATTTCCGATGTTGCCCAGTTACTTATCGCCAAAGATCAATGAGCATACATCGACCCGATAAGATTTCATAGTTATATCTGTCACATGATTATATAGCCACCATATCTCCTGAATTCTAGTTCGTGATTTACAGTGGAATAAGCAGATTCTCGCAAGTTTCCTAGATATAATTTTATGGCTTTATTATTGTGACATGCATTCCAGTAGATATGACGGTTCGGCCGCTAGGGAAGACTATTATAGTGATAAAAATTACGGTATGTATTTCTTTGAATAGGAACGTCGTTCTCATTTTATTTCACACCAGCATGGTACTTTTATCCGATAATATTGGTGAAACTTTCATTTAGACTGTTTTATGCGACATGAAAACGAGCCAGACATTTTATTACCTTTTGTTTTGGTTAAAAGAATGCTGTAATTTCCTTTCTATTTCGTGAATGTTGCTGGTGTTTATGAGAATGTTGTTATCAAAGTTCACATAACTTTGCGTTCGTTCCACGTAATATACAGCTCTATTGCAGTTCTCAAAATTTGGCAAGAATCACGTTTTTTCATTTTTAAAATCATTTATTTAATCATTAGTTTGAATTATATATGTATATACATATATATCTATGTTCAGAAAGATTTCCGCGGTCGGAAGTATTTGAAAAACTTGGTTCACGGAATGAACACACAAACATCACCCCACCTCTACCACCTTCCAATCCCACTGAACAAGAATCTACACCTAAATTATTTCTTCCTTACATCAAAGGAGTGACAGATAAGATCGCAAGATCTCTCAAAAACACAAACATCAAAACAATATTCAATACTCAACAAAAACTCTCCCATCTGATCAGATCCGTCAAGGATAAAATTCCTAACGAAAATCACGGTGTTTATGAGATTTCCTGTTCCAATTGTCCTCGTTCTTATATAGGACAAACGAACCGACGAATTCAGGTCCGTGCCAAAGAACATTCACTTTCGGTAAGACACTCAGATATCGCCAACGCCCTTTCCCAACATCACACCCAAACAGGCCACATTATCGATTTCCCCAATACAAGAACTATTGCTCCCGTCCGATCTTTCAAATCCCGAATTTACCGTGAAGCTGTAGAAATAGAAAAACGTCCAAATTGTTTGAACACCAGAGATGACAGTCACAGACTCCCATCAGCATGGAAACCACTTCTCAGTGGTCGCCATGTCACACCCAATCAGAGTGCATCCCGCACTGATGAGCGTGAGTACCCGCCCCCTTCCCCTATAAATACGGCCACGCGACGATCGGCCCGTCAGTTGACTCTGAAGAGTAGGCAGATTGAGACTTCAGAGTTGACAGGAAGCAGTACGGTTAGTGGAGTAGGCAGGTTGAGACCACGCAATCGTATTGTTTCCGATTCCTTCTAATTCGATTCGTGGAGTAGGCAGATTGAGGCCACGAGTCTGAATTATTTCCCTTCTAATTCTCCTGAAGATGGCTTCGCAAAAGGAGCCGAAACGTCGAGATTTTTTAAATCTTTTACGCGGTTCATTCCGTGAACCAAGTTTTTCATATATATCTATATATATATATATATATATATATATATATATATATATATATATATATATATATATATGCATATATATATATATATATATATATATATACATATATATATATATATATATATATAATATTATATATATATATATATATATATATATATATATATACAGGAACATGACTTAATAATCTCCTCAAGAAGAAATATAATATATAATATGTAGACGTGAATAAATCATGAAAATATATATATATATATATATATATATATACATATATATATATATATATATATATATTTTTTTTTCATGATTTATCCACGTCTACATATTATATTTCTTCTTGAGGAGATTATTAAGTCTCGTTCCTGCATACATGTTAAAGGATTATGTTTAAGCATGTAAAATGTTCCTACTGCCAATTAGCCAATTAAATAACACATCTAGATAATGGAAGTAATTCAATAATGAAAAATGATATTGCAAGGAAGCGGGCGATATAAACCCTTAAAACCAGAAATCCATTTTCAAGTGCTGGATTTAATAAATGAAATTTTCACTTCAACTGAAAAATAAACTGTTCGATTTATTCACGAAGCCTCTTCTTATTTTGAAATATCTCCAATAAATTACGGAAATCTGTGATGTAAAAACCACAAAGCCACCAAGTAACAATCTCAGAAAAAAATTATTGAAATGTGTGTGATTTTCTTATATCATGAGTAAATTGTGAGAATTATAAATCCATGGTTTAAAAGATACACGATTTTTCGTTATCACTTGAAACATTCACTGGAAATTGTTCAAATGCAGTAATTACTTAAGTTTTAAATGACAAGTTATCTGTATATGTTTACGAGAATAAAGTATAATTGACATTTCTCCGCCGTTTAGGGATTGTTTATAATTAATTGAGATCACCTCTATATATAACCGTAAATCATACATTTTCATTGGCTGTCGTGTCATTAAAACTGCCTGAAAAGTAGCGCACTGATAATGATGGTAATAAATTTTTAAAGCATGCCATACAATATCGAACTTCGCCGCAGGATATCCTCGGAAGTGAAATTTAACCGTTTGAGTGAACTACGACATGATGGTTCTAAACTAATATAGTTTGAAGAACTCAAGTGAAATTTTGCGCCATTGTATTGAGCGCTTGATATTCTGCTGTACGACAAGCCTAAATTAAGTATTTAAGTAATTTAAAAAATTTATATTTGAGCTCCATTATATCGATTCCTGAACTACGTCCAAAGTCCCTTAGGATTAATATATTGTCTACATTTATGATTATCTAAGAAGTCTTGGGTTAAAAAGAAACGATAGCAGAGTGTATGATTTATCGTACCTTTCTGTATATACAAGATAAAAGATAAAAAACATCAACCATTCGAACAAAGAACTTTAGAAGTGCCTACCATAATGAAGAGTAATTCCATAATAATAGGAATATGCTCCCTGCAATAAGTCGAAAGAAATGTCAAAACATTTCCTGGATATGAAAATAAATTTTCTAGATTGGCCCGGTAATTCACCGGATTTTAACCCTGTAGAGAATTTATGGGCCATTTGCAGAACTAGTGTGTATAAAATCCAGTGCACTACAAAAACAAAGATGATAAAAGCGGTCATTCAGGTTTGGTATTTGGATAAGATGATCTCTGAAAAAATATCAAAAACTAGTGGGGTCCATGCTAATACGACTACATATTGAAGCTAAAGAGGAAATAATTAATTAGAGTAATGGTAGTTTTGTAAAAACGTTATCCTACAATACAGACAATAAACGGGTTGACCATGACAATTATTGCCTTTTACTGAGATGCACAATACTGTGTATATATATATATATATATATATATATATATATAATATATATATATATATATATATATATATAATATATATATATATATATATATATATATATATATATATATATATATATATATATATATATATATATATATATATATACATATATATATATATATATATATATATATATATATATATATATATATATATATATATATATATATATATATATATATATAGTAGTAGTGTAGTATACGAATTAACGTGAATACATCATAACTTTTAAATTTTCATTGTTTTTCGCAATTGGCAACCCGTTTATGTTATTTGGTTCCACAGTTCTGACAATCAGTGAGCAATAAGACGTGCCACACTACAGACGTGTTGTATTTTGATTGTTTTCTGAATTATTTTATTTTTGGTGGAGTAAGCTGAACTAGGACCGTACTGGATTTGAATTTTTGAAGATGGATATTAGTCCGAAAAAGCGCAATAAGATTGTTAGCTTGAATGAACACACATCAATGACACAGGGAGATATTACCAAGGAGTGTAATGTGAGTTTAGGAGCCGTCAATAAGATTTTGAAGCAAAAAAGAGACACGTCTACTATTAAGGTGAACCTAAAAGGGAAATATGGAAGAAAAAGAAAGACAACAGCAAGGGATGAATATTTTTCAAATAAGATAATTTAAGAGAAAGTAAATTAAAGCCTAGAAAAAAAAGCCAACAACTTCAGCTAGACTAAGCACACGCTGGAGTTATTATTCATGACTCAACTGTTCGAAAACGACTGATGAAGGAAAAACAGTTAGACCTCAAAAGAAACTGCTCCTTTGATGAAAAAACGATATGGTTGGTCAAAAAATTCAAGAGCTGAACTGTCTAAGATTGGAAGAATGTGTTGTTTTCAGGTGAGAGCTTTTTTTTAGTACAAGGGTAGCGATCTCGTTACGCGAGAAAGAGTGACATCGAAAAACTTACTGCAGTTTATATTGACCAAACAGTTAAACATCCATTAAAGAAGATGTTCTGGGGTTGCTCTTCTTATGCAGGTACTGGATCCCTTGTGCCAATCGAAGGTATGATGAACTCTCAAAAATAGAAAGACTTATTAGATGATAGAGCGGAAGCTGAACTAAGAAAAATTTATGTTAATGGTCAAGCAGTTTTCCAACAAGACTCTGCTCCTTGTCACGTGTCCAAGATGATGCTGAAATATTTCAAGGATAAAAAGACATAATGCCTTGAATGGCCAGGAAACTCGCCAGATCTGAATCCGATTGAAAATTTGCGGGCAATCGTAAAAGCTAGACTACTTAGTTTTTACAACCAAAATCAAACTCATTGGGGCTGTCATCCAGATATGGTTTCGGGACCAGCAAATAACTGGAAGTTGTAAAAAAACATATTGATTTCATGCCAAAACGTGTTCAAGAAGTTATTAAAGCCAAGGGAGGATATATTTCATATTAAAACAATTTTAATTGTACTTCTTTTTCGATTTCATTTAAACGTAACCAATAAATGTTTATTTTTTCAAATTATCGTTTGTGTTCACATTAACTGATAATAGATATACAGGGTGATTCATTTATAAGTGTAAATATTTTAAAGGGAAAATTTTGAGCTCAAATTATGAAGATCTAACTCAATTTGCTTGTACAAAATATTTCTCCTTACTGATTTACAGGGTGTTTTATTTAGATTATTAAAAATGAATTTCGTTCATTACTTTGATGCTGCTCTATATTTCTTTATGATATTTGGCAGTAAGTTAAAGTATTCTGGGTCACATCAAATAATAGTAAGGAAGACTTTCTCGCTATCACCAGTGGCGTACGGCAGGGGCACGGGAAGAGTTCTTGTTTCCTAAATTCTACGCCACTGGTAGAATTGTAATTTTAGTATAATTTTTCTATTCTCCAATATTTTCTCTGTAAATGAGGCACTCTTGTTTCGTAACGCTAGAGCCACTATTTTTCGAGATATTTAACGTTGAACATTTGGCTGCACAATTCTTTTAATTTTTATGTACGAGTCTGTCGGTGTTTTTTTGTTATACGATTGCATGTATTACGTAAAATAAACATTATTAGGTATTTTTTCAATTTATAATAATATTAACAAACAATTTAAAACAGAACAACTACAAAAATATCCCAAACGATAAATACTTGCCAGGAACTATGGCAGCAAATTGTAAATTGCGCTAATTTTATTGCGAATCAGCCAAACATATTTTTTAAAGTTAGAAGATCGTTTAGCGAAAGAATGGATAATTTCATTGGGTTAACTTTGAACATTTGTTGTAAATTGTTTTTAAGTTTTCTTCATAAATTTGATATTCTTCCAAAAATTGTGAAGATCTTGATAATTAAGTATTTATTTTGAACTTTCTTATGTAGGGCTGGATATTTTTGTAGTTGTTCTATTTCAAATTGTTTGTTAATATTATTATAAATTGAAACAAAATACCTAATAATCATTATTTTAAGTAATACATGCAATCGTATGGCAAAATACACCGACATTACATAAAAATCAAAAGAATTGTGCAGCCATATGTTCAACGTTGAATATCTCGAAAAATAGTGGCTCTAGCGTTACGAAACAAGAGTGCCTTATTTACAGAGAAAATATTGGAGAATCGAAAAATTATACTAAAATGACAATTATGCCAGTGGCGTAGAATTTAGGAAACATGGACTCTTCCCGTGCCTCTGCCGTACGCCACTGGCGAGAAAGTCATCTTTACTATAAGCTGATGTGTCCCAAACTACATTAATTAGGTAATTCGAGTAATGAACAAATTTCATTTTCAATAATCTAAATAAAACACCCTGTAAATCAGTAAGGAGAAATATTTTGTATAAGCAAATGGGGTTAGATCTTCATATTTTGAGCTCAAAATTTTCCTGTTAAAATATATATATATATATATATATATATATATATATATATATATATATATATATATATATATATATTTATATTTATATATATATATATATATATATATATAAAATATATTTATATATATATATATATATATATATATTTATAGATATATATATATTATTATTTTTATATTTATTATATTAATATATATATTTATATATATATTTATATATATATATATATAAAATATATATATATATATATATATATATATATATATATATATATTATATAAATATATATTATTTTTTTTCACTTCAATGTTTACGATAACAGGTAGATATCATTTAATAATACTCTGTCAAATTTCGCATATCGATATCGTAATCTAAATCCCCAGTCGATAGCATCGGAAATTCGGTATTAATCTTGGAATTTTCTTGTATTTGCAGTCGGCCGAGTGCAGTATGGTTTTAGATTCCAGAACCGTAGTCCTGATAGAACCAACATGACACAACGCGATGAAGTACAAAAGTTCGAACAGGGCCGAATCAGATTCTTGCAAGAGGAGCGGCTGCACATCCAAAAAAAGACGTTCACAAAATGGATGAACTGCTTTCTACAAAAGGTGAGTCTCGCCAACAGCTTTTATAATACAGCCAGTGAATGCCACGAACGCATCCTTTTGAAACTGGCTATATATATATATATATATATATATATATATATATATATATATATATATATATATATATATATATATATATATATATATATATATATATATATATATATATATAGGGTGGCCCACCATATTCGCCTCGGTGTTTTTATGATAAATGAAAAGAGTGGGAGAAATATACAGGGTGACCCAAAAAAAGATACATATCAAAGTTGTATTTTTTCCCCATATTTTTTAAAATTTTTAGATACTATAGACCAAATAAAGTAAAGTTACTGTTATATTTCCTATACCTAAAACTAACCGTTTCTGAGAAATTTTGAGAAATTAAAAAATACCATAATTTAAAAATTGTTGACACCCTGTAATATGTAACGAGCTGCTTTTAGCTGATGAAGAAATTACTCATAAGTAGAATATAAAAACGTCTTTTGCGTAAAAATCTTGAGAGCTTGGTATAGAGAACCCTGGTATAGTTTTAAAGGGAATCTAATTCTGCGTCAAAATATGCCATTGAATACAGGATGTATTAACTTTAAGAAGTTATTCAACAAAACATGTGCCCAATCTTTGATGCATTTTTTTTCAACACTCTGTACAATATTGAAATAAAACTTTTATGTGGTAGTTAACTTTACTTTTCAGCTAAGCAGTAAATTTAGCTACAAGCAGCTCGTTACATGTTACAGGGTGTAAACAATTTTTGAATTATGGTCCGTATTTTTTAATTTCTTAAAATTTCTCAGCAACGGTTAGTTTTAGGTATAGGAAATATAACTTACCTTTATTTGGTCTATAGTATCTAAAAATATAAAAAAATATAGGGTGTTCCATAAGAAAAAATATAACTTTAATATGTATCTTTTTTGTGGGCCACCCTGTATATATATATATATATATATATATATATATATATATATATATATATATATATATATATATATATTTATATATATATATATATATATATATATATATATATATATATATATATATATATATATATATATATATATATATATATATATATATATATATATATATATATATATATATATATTATATGTATATATATATATATATATATATATATATATATATATATATATATATATATATATATATTTTATATATATATATATATATATATATATATATATATATATGTATATATATATATATATATATATATTATATGTATATAGGTATATATATATATAAATATATATATATATATATCTATGTAAGAAAAACCGTACCGAGTAGAAGGTTTTCAAAATTTTTGTTTCGGCTTCGTTCGCGAAGCCTTCTTCAGGAGAATATAAAGAAGTAATTCAAACGGCTCTGAAGAATAGGCAGAATAATGCCCAACACTTGTTTGACCAATTTCTACTAATTTCAAAGTTTCAATTGTAATGAATTAATAAAAGTAACACTTTTACCTTTATGAGACTAGAGGTAAAAAATGTTATTCCATCTTGTTGATAAATTATTTCGATCTAATTATACCATCTCATTGAAAATTTTCCACACCCACTTCATTGAAATAATTTTTATTTCCATATGATTAATACTCCTCGAGTAGTTTAGGAGTTTAAGGCTCGGATATGGCAGAGTTCAAGGTGTAAAATTGTAATATATTAAAATATTCCTTATGTAGCTACAGCATAATTTTGTGTTAAAATATTATATCGGTTGGAATAATGTGTTATGATATTTTTTTCAATTTCACAGATCTTTATCTAACTTCAAACGAAACGTACTGTTTGAATCAGTGGCGGATATACACATTTTCCAAGTACCTATAGGGTGTTCAATTTTTGGCGACCTCAATAATTGTCACTTCATGGATTATTTCTACAATTCAAGAAATAATTTTTGGGTATATTTCTGAGCTAATCAAAGCTCATTTATGTACGACTAATAAGGATGTATGCTACTTCCTCAACTATTTACATATATTGCACTTAAAAACTGTTGAAAATTATTACTTAAATTCAGTTAAGTTATGAAGGTTTCTCACAATAGCTATGCACAACACAGCTGAAGAGTTTAATTTTTCTGCGTACTGGGTGGTTTATTTACTTACTGGTATTGTTTTTTTTTGCTAAGTGGTTATTTGTATTGGCATTGTATATATCTGAATAAAAAAGTGTTGGAAAAAAAAATTCTTTGCTTCATTTTGAATTTAAAAAAAGGTAAAAAATTATAAGGTCGACCAATAGTAATGTCAAAATGAGGAATGAAGCAAACAATCTTTTTTTCCAACAATTTTTTATTCAGATATACAAATCCAGGCCAAACAATTCCAATAAGTGAACAAACCACCCAGTACGCAGTCCTCAACCAATAGTCGGACTTGA
Organism: Cynegetis impunctata; assembly: GCA_030704885.1. NCBI lineage: Eukaryota > Metazoa > Arthropoda > Insecta > Coleoptera > Coccinellidae > Cynegetis > Cynegetis impunctata. The sequence continues at coordinate 61,405 of JARQZK010004354.1, read as the reverse complement.
GTATGAGTGAGTAGTGGAAAGAGTATGAAATATACTTCTCTCAATCTCTCTCTCACACTCATGTACCCCATTTACATGCAGCTCACTTCCGCAGCGGTGAGCAGGAAAGTGGGCAGCGGCAGTATGTAAACGGGCCGCTTGCGCAGCCATTGCTGATTATCCTCTGAACCCTACCCACACTTCCTCTGTTCAATAAATATCCTGTCTCACCCATCTATAATGCACTTGTACATACAAGTGTATCGTCTGATTTGTCTGAAAGAATTCATCCCCATAACTCAAAGCTCACCTCCCTGACACATACTTTAGTGAGGAATGAAATACGCGGAATTTGCCATTTTTTTTTGCTGCCATTATTCATGACCATTCAGTTTCCGTCAGCAGCGTTATTTTAAACTTAAGTAAGGCCGCACGAGTTGCATCGACTGTTATAATATGCTGCATGTTGAATGTCGGGTGTCATGAAATGATTTTTTTCCGGTCTCATTATTTGGTATCGGCAGGGTTTCATGGTCAACCTGATGACTTGGTAAACTAAACCTCATCCACTATCTTGAAAATATTATTTTTGAACTGAAAATGTATTTTGTATTATTATCTAATGACAGAAATTTATTTACATTTATATTCAATTTGATAAAAGATAATTGTTCAAAGTAAATAATACAAAATACAATTGGATTGAACGTTTCGCAATATTAAAGGAATATTTGCAATCTCGAATAATTCCGACTTTGATTTATATATTTTAGTGTTCGACGAAGTGTCATGTCAATACCGCCATCAATACTGGCAATAATAGCAATTTTTATAGTAATATAATTATATCTTAATGGCCTCGTTGATAATCTAAAATAGATGATCTTCATTTAAAGTAATAAAGTAATAATTATATTAACCGAATTGTATATTCAAAAACTTATCTTATTGCAATTTTTATTGGTGATGTGGAAGCGTCGTTATTTTCATGGAGGGGTATTATAGTGTGGGTATCCAACAATGAAAAGATGACAAAATATGTGTTGTCAACACGTGTTGGAGCATCAAAAATTGTAAACAAATGTTGGAAACCGTATTTCCGTTTTTGGCGGGAAAAAGAATACGCTTGTTGCAGATATATTTTCGCTCTTTGGATACGCTTTCAGCGGGGTTGGTAAATTGCACACAGCGGTCAGTTTGTAGCCAGGTATGCCCAAAATGTTTCTTTTTCAGGTAAATTGCGCACAAGTGACCCTAAAGAGGGTCTAGGTAAATGGCATACAACTTTCTACCGATTCCACGAATTTCAAAAGTTACCAGAGATTCAAAGGATTATCACCTAATGACTTCACGATAACAATTTGAGGCGTAGGTACATAGATCAGTTTAGTTTTTGCATTCGTGTTAGTAAGTTCGTCCGATTTCTAAAATGGAACAAATGCGGAGTGAAAAGAACAAAACGCTAATAATAATAGAAGGAGCTGAATTTCGCAAAGGAAGAATCCTTGTTTCTGGCAAAACTCATTGGCGTTGCACAAATAAAAATTGCAAAGCCAAATTCTATAACATTAATGAGAAGGATATCATCGACAGGGATCTCATCCATAATCATGATATAGATTCCGCAAAACTGTGTCGTGAAAAAATCAGTAACAGCCTAAAAAGGAAAGCTGAAGAAGAAATATCAGTTTCACCATTGATCGGAAGTAGGAAAATGGCTAAAACATTTGTTTGGTTTACCTTATTTACAACCAGAGCAAGTAAGTGACATGTTTTGCTTTGAAATGATGGCTGAAAAACCCGAAGGTGATGCTATCACGAAATTTGCTGATTATTTAATTAATACGTATATAGATGAAAATTCAAGATTTCCTCCAAAGTTATGGGCAAAAATGTCCTCAAGCGTTTCTCGCTCTACAAACGTTTGCGAATCGTTTCATTCGCATTTTAATGCAAGTTTCTACACTTTCCATCCAAATATTTTTAATTTTATACAATAATTAATTACATTTCAAACAATGTCCTATATAAAAATAAAAAGTGCAAATACCTGTACAAATAAAGTATTGCGTACAAGAACTCAAAAAAAAGTCGAGTTCTTGGACCAACAAATAAGTTTTGTTTATTATATTTTTGAGAATAATTATGTTTGTACATAATGAAATATCAGTTTACAAAAAGTGTTCTTTTCATCAACTTGTATTCGTTGATTATATCAGAAAGAAAAAGTTTATACCGGACTAAGGATACAATTTGACCGCTGTGCGCAATTTACCTATACAGAGACTTAATCCCCTAGCTGCAACTACCTGACGAACCCTTCCCAAATTTGGGAAACTTCTTGACCACTGTGCGCAATTTACCTACGCCCGCTTTCAGTTAGGGACATTTGATGCAAACAGCAACAGGTCTCTTAACGTCACGTGGACGAACGAATGAACAGATACGTTGATTTATATCACTTACAAAGTATGGAAGTGAACTGATGAGAATTATAAGAATTAAATTTTAAAGAAGGATGCATGGAAAAAATCAGTTTTTCAGAGAAAAAAAGAAATTAAAAAATGACAAGTCCGATCATCTCTTCTCAAAGTATTTAATAGTTAAATCCTCCATATATTTTTCTTCCTTTGGGACTTGGTCCTACCCAATATTTATGCTTGCGTTTTTTTTGCACAAAATAATAAATACCGCGGCTGCTTGCATAATATCATCGTCGATCAGAGACATTGCCAAAGTTGGTGATTTTCTGGAGAGTTACAAACAGTTGGAAACACTAAAGTTACCAATAATTTCGGTGGAAACGCACCTTTATAGATTTATTGGATCTTAGGAAGCCAGCCATCATACCGTTGATTTTCAAAAGAATGTACAAAGGTATGAAATGACTAATTGACACTTGAGATACCTTATCTCAATTCATTTGTTTTATGTGAATCAGAGATAAAAACGAATAAAAATTTATTGAATGATACGCTCAATATACATAAGTATATATATATATATATATATATATATATATATATATATAGATATATATATATATATATATATATATATATATTTATATATATATATATATATATATATATATATATATATATATATATATATATATATATATATATATATATATATATATATATATATATATATATATATATATATATATATATATATATATATATATATATATATATATATATATATATATATATATATATATATATATATAATAATAGATATATATACAAGTGGAGCAGAATTATCGGTATAGCCCGCTTATATGGAGACAGCCATTGACACGTGTTTCGGACTCTTTGGTCCTCATCAGAACAGCGTAGCCAAGCATTGGATTGAAAACTTGGAGATGAAAATAGCACAACAAACGAAATCCCCTGCTACGGAAGATAATCACAGATCTGTGGCTTATTGTTTGAACTCTCCGGTTTGAATTATATCTATATATATATATATATATATATATATATATATATATATATATATATATATATATATATATATATATATATATATATATACAGGGTGACCCAGAGCTACGTAATCGGTCCATAATTTTTTTGTCATTGAAGATATCGATATGAAATTTACAGGGCAAATATGATGTGACTAAGTCTATTTTTCAAAATAATTTTGAAGAAAATGCACTTTCGGTTTTGCCGGAAGTGATATCAACTTTGTTATTTCAAATGGAATACCCTGTATATCTTTTAATTTTCGAATTTCTTATGTAATTTATAATAAAATTGTCATACTACTCTTTATACCTAAAATGAACATTTTTCAATTGTTCATTTTTTTCGTAAAATTTTGACAGTTGCGTCTTCAACAAAAATAGGCTATTACTTCTTTGTTAGTAGGTCTATTGGTATGCGGTTTGGATTTGTGTAACCTTGAAACATTGTTTCATTTATTCCTTGTCAAAATTTTCCATATTCCTAACTAATTACTTGAAAAAATCTGGGTGAAGTTGGCAAATTTTAAACGTTAATAACTTTCTTATTTCTAATGGAATGCTATGTATATTTTTGCATCATTAAATTTGCTATTAAATTACCTTTAGATTTGTATAACCATTCCCTATACCTAAAGTTAATAATAACAAAGATATTTCACAATTTTGTAATAATTTATTTAACAATACACCTGAGAAATCGAATTGCGAGTTATTTTGACGTATCCATGGATACCAATTACAAAAATTGTTCAAAATTTAACACCTTTTCTGTTCATTAGGTTTGTAGCACCTAATGCTGATATCCGAAAAGATATTGAGAAAATAGTAATTCTAAGACGTTAATATCCAATAATTATTGTTGTTTATAAACAACATAATATGTTTGTAGTAGACTGATGTCAATTTACAATGTCAAGTTTGACATTATCATTTTGGTCAAGAGGAGTACATTCACATAATCCAACAGTTACTTCAAATAATACATTTCAACGTTCTACAGAAAGAAATCAATGCTTATAAATAACAGAATCACAAAACGTAGTTGAATCAGAATAAGAATATTTTTGATGATAAATTCTACTAGCTAGCAGAACATTTCGATCCGCATCTCCAATACATTACGCCATATATTTATCATTTCTTGTCGCGTAAAATCCATTTTATTAACTAAAGGCGCGTTTTCCTCCACTTTCGCCAGTCGCCGACGACTGCGACTGAGTAGCCGCGACTGGTAGTAGCTGCGACCTATTCATTCAGGCGCGTTTTCCTCCACCTTCACCAGTCGCCGACGACTGCGACTCGCTAGCCTGCGTGAATCAGTATTTGTCCCTCGTTCTGGTCTGTTCAGCACAAGAAAAATGAATATTTCAAAAAAATCATTAATTGCAATGTTATTAAATTATCAAGTGCAGGAGGAAAATCTGTTTCTCATGTTAACGTTAGAATCTGAGAAACAGAGAAGCGAAGAATTAGCAATGTTCCGAAATAGACGATTGGAAGGATTTCAGGCAATATTAATCCAGAACCACCTGACAGATAACGAAACAAAATTTAAAGAGTTTTTCCGAATTTCCCGGCATCAATATAACTACGCAAACTAACTTTCGTCGACGAATTATCGCGGCACCCCTTCCGAATATGAGCAGCTACTCGCGACTGGACGAACGGCGACCGGACGCTGGTAGTCGCGACTGAGTAGCGGCTAGGAAAACAGGATGATTCAAAATGCATTGGAGATGTCTTGACGAATTGGTCGACGCTACTCAGTCGCAGTCGTCGGCGACTGGCGAAAGTGGAGGAAAACGCGCCTTTACAAATACTAGAAAAGGTGACACAATTAGATTTTGAATAATTTTTGTTATTGGTATCCATGGATACGTCAAAATAACCCGCTATTCGATTGCTCAGGTGTATTGTTATAAAAGTTATTACAAAATTGTGAAATATCTTTGTTATTATTAACTTTAGGTATAGAGAATGGTTATACAAATCGAAAGGTAATTCAATAGAAAATTCAATAATGCAAAAATATACATAGCATTCCATTAGAAATAAGAGAGTTATTAACGTTTAAAATTTGCCAAATTCACCCTAGATTTAATTAGAAGTAATTAGTTAGAAATATGGAAAATTTTGACAAGGAATAAATAAAACAATGTTTCATGGTTACAAAAGTCCAAACCGCATACCAATAGACCTACTAACAAAGAAGTAATAGCCTATTTTTGTTGAAGATGCAACTGTCAAAATTTTACGAAAAAAATGAACAATTGAAAACTGTTCATTTTAGGTATAAAGAGTAGTAATACAATTTTATTATAAATTACATATAGTGCAATTTTCTTCAAAATAACTTTGAAAAATAGACTAGACGATATCTTCATTGACAAAAAAATTATGGACCGATTATCTAGCTCTGGGTCACCCTGTATATATATATATATATATATATATATATATATATATTTATATATAGAAAAAAATTTCCAATTGTGGGGATCATACTAATGTGGAGGTGTTCTGCTCTATCGAATAAAAATAGTGAATGTCAATCCTGTATATTTTTGCATTTTCAAATTGTTGGGAACAATTATTGGGAATAATTATTTTTCATGTTGAATATTCTACACTTAAATTTTGAGGTTTTTGAGATATTAAGAATTGGCAAAAATAGACAGATTTTCTAATATTTCGCAAATGGATGAGTGGTTGTTAAAAATTCTGCACTACTGCAGGATATACTTTAGTGAACTTAGATAAGGGAGTTAAATTGTGCCTCTACATACAGGGTGTTCAAAAAGAATGACCTCGAATTGTCAGTCAAATTGTAGAAAATCTCTCGTTTTTTGATTATGAACACCTTATTTATTCAATGAATTCATATTTAGCACCAAAACCAATTGTTACTTCCAACTCCATTGCCTATTCCTAAATCACATAACCTTCATTTAAAAAAAAAATTTCTAGATGCCCATATTCGTGAAATACGCTGTTTAGTATGTATATATATATATATATAAATATATATATATATAAATATATATATATATATATATTATATATATATATATATATATATATATTATATATATAAATATATATATATATAAATATATATATATATATATATATATATATATATATATAATGCTTCAAAATTGAAGGTTATTTCTGCTAACAAACATCAGCGAAACCACTTGAACCCTTCTAATGACAAAGTTCAAATCAGAATGACCATAACTGGAATATATTATTCAGTATATTTTCATATTTTTTTCATCATAACCGCCTTAAGCTTAAAATCGTCTTTCTCAAAACTTGTTTGTGATATTCCACGTTTACCATCTGGATTTAATTAATTCAACGAAAATGTAAAGGTTGAAATTACACGACAAATTTTTTATGAATATACATATATCTGGTCCAACTGTGGCGAATTGAAGGCCCCTTGTTGATACGCAATTAATTGTTTTCAGTCTTTTGTCGAAGAAAAGCCTATTTTTTTGAGGTATCTATTATCTCTAGTTGCAGGCAGTACTTTTTCGTGGACGTATTTATCTTCTTGCGTACTACGTAGAATATATAAACGGCCGCGGAAGAAAGACATTCTTTAGTGCCTATAGTAGCAGTAATTTGATTATAAATATCAGTCGATTACTTGCCTCCTATATGACAACGGTTGTAGTTTGGTTGCCATGTGTCCTACAGTTAATTTTTATCGCTAACAAGTCATGTTATCATTTTTGTTATAGGTAGGTACCATAGGACAATTTCCCAAATATTTGAGCTATGTGCCCGAATATTATAATGTAGGTAACTAAAATTGAAAAATTCTATCGGAATTCGAGAACGACCGACGGATGTGTTTCGCATTTCTTCGACGTTATCGCTGCTGTTAACCGGAGGTGAAACATGTATATATAAAACTTATGGTTAGGTTAGGGTATGTTCGAATACTAGTGTCTCGTAATAAAATGTGTACCCTTTTCTACGCAAAATGACTTGAATTGTTTCCGGGCGCTTTTCTTGCTGTTTTCCGTATTTTTGGATGTATACTCCTAGTTTTTCGTTCTGTTATATCTCCAAATCGATTCATAGACCGAGAGATACTGGAAGGATTCGTGAAGTCATTTCTTACAGTATGTTTTTTTTTTTTTTTTTTTTTTTTAATCGAGGTGAAAACTTCAAAAGCGATACCGGTTGCGAACCCGGCCTGTGTGGGATTCAATAGTTGATATATATAAATATATATCAACATTGCCTACCCACTAAAAACACGTCTGTTCTTTCGGTTTCCGGGCATAAGCCTACTAAACCTCCAGTCTCACACTTAGATTAGGACTCTCGTGCTGCGGTCAGCACTAGAACCTGTTCCCTTCCTTGTGTCTATATTTCAAGACCCAAGTGTATATCTCTCTGCGTCGCGTCGCATTAATTTTGAAATCAAGTAAACATACCTGACGACTGGCCGTGGGATTCTCTGTCGACTGGAAGTATGTTCGCTTCATCCCAGGTTGGTTCGAACTTGAACAATGCTCATCACTCCGACCTCGAGATCCAACATCCATTTTCACACTCGTCGTCTTCAATGGCCATTACTCCGACATCGAGATCCAATATCCATCTTCACTCTCGTCCTCTGCAACGAGCATCATTCGTCTTCGAACCTGACGATACGCTTCCATCCCACCGTGCCGTCCTCTGTTGGGCGCTGCTCCTTACTAGCGAACCGATGAAGAACGTGTCTGATGGACAATCTCTCAGCCCATCTAGGTCCTTCTTCACTCCTCGTCGTCTTCAGTTTCAGTCGCTTGCCGTCGAATTCACCGCTTTCCCAGGGCGATGCTGCTTCCTCGGTGGTCTGGTCTCGAATGATCTTACAGTATGGCGCTTCTAGGGGAGCTTATAAACCTAACAAATTGAAGGGAAATGATGTTCTTATCGGTGGTGCGCGAGTCGCAATTGCAGAATAATTAATTGAAATTGCTCGAAAATCTGGTGTCAAACAATTTCTTTCACAAAATTTCTTCAATTTATCGGTATTTCAACAACAAAAAATCCGACGCTCGCTATATGCCATACATCTACGGTGGGTGTTCAAGCCCGCCATACTTTTTTGAAAATGTTTTTTTTTAATTTTTTCAAAATTTATTTCTTACAGGATGATTTTTTTTTAAACAATTGTTTTTTATTAATCTTGTGCGAAAATCACCACGCCATACCATTCTGACGTTCCAAAATACCCGCCATACCCCCTCAAACATGTAAATTTTCAAAATTCGGAAAACTATTTCTTTCACCTTGAAATTTGGTCTAGTAGTTGTTTTTATGATTAGAAACATAATTGTTATAATGCCATACCTGTAAAGTGGGTCATATACGTACAATGTAATTAAATAATTGTAAAATTTCATGCAACATTTGAACAATTTCTTACAGTATGGCACCAATTTTGGACTTCACCATAAGTGTGGGATAAATTTGCCTGAATCATACTTTTTATGAACTTTCCGAAAATTTGAATGCCATACTGTAAAAAATCGTTTTATTCATTTATTTTTACGGCTTCAATAGGCGTGATTTAAAAATGGTTAAAAAATATCATTTTTCAAGAATGGCGCCACTATTGTACTGCACTAGAAGTATGGCGAATATAATTTTGTCTCACTGTATCATAAACTGACCACGATAAACTGCCATACTGAAAGAAATAGTTTTTCGAATTTAAAAAAATTACATGTTTGAGGGGGTATGGCGGGTATTTTGGACCGTCGGAATGGTATGGCGTGGTGATTTTCGTACAAGATTGATAAAAAACAATTGTTTTAAAAAAATCAGCCTGTAAGAAATAAATTTTAAAAAAATTAAAAAAAAACATTTTCAAAAAAGTATGGCGGGCCTAAACACCCACCAGAGAAGTATGGCATATAGCAAGCGTCGGATTTTTAGTTGTTAAAATACCGATAAATTGAAGAAATTTTGTGAAAGAAATTGTTTGACACCTCCGGAATTTCGAGCAATTTCAATTAATTCTGCAATTGCGACCCGCGCACCACCGGTAAGAACGTCATTTTCCTTCAATTCATTACGTATATGAACTCCCTTAAAAGCGCCATACTGTAAGAAATGACTTCACCAATCCTTCCAGTATCTCTCGGTCTATCAGGACTTTTATGAAAATTACAATATCTTGACTTTGACGTTTCTGCTAGTGGAACAATGTCATGACAACGTGGAATTTCCACTGTAACGTTTTGAATTTCCATTCAATCATTCAATATACCGCATTGTTATACAACAATGTATGAGTGAAATATTCGTCCTGCCTTCCAACTGTACACTTCGATTATATTATTCAAGTAATACATTTCCGATATTTAAGTTATTATTGTTTCAAACAACAAATGAATTGTATCAGGAAAAAAGTTATCATGTTGGAATGTGGTAGGTAAATATTGATACTAGTCCGTGTATTTAATTCTTTGCTAAGTGTAAATAGAAGTTTGGACAAGTTCACTCAACTATTGACATCCTTATATTGTGTATATATATATATATATATATATATATATATATATATATATATATATATATATATATATATATATAATTTATATATATATATATATATATATATATATATATATATATATGTGATATAAATAAATAGTGACATGTTTTCTTCCTCAAAGTTTAAATCCTTCTGCGGGAATAATAGGGTAGCTCAGGCAGCAAAAAAAAAATACGGTGTTAGGTATAGCCTCATGTCTTCTGAATAAATCGTTTTTTTAATTGTCTGTTTATCTTGAGCCGTTCGAGAGATATTCATGTTTTTATGATCGCTTACATTTATTGCACGAAATTTTTTTGAACTTTTTTTTTAATTTGCGAAGAAGGCTGTGCATACATAATTTCATTACAAGTTGACAACTGTGTTTATTTGGTTTCGTATTTCCCTCCATATTACAAGCTCCCATCTGAATCTTTTTAAAATTACCGAAGTACCTGACTAGCAGTTTAGAATGGGTTTTTTCTATTTTACTTATTTGTAACCATCCTTCTATTTACCCTTTCTACCCTGGGCGTAGTATCCCTGTATTCTCCTATTGTCTTATTAATATGTACCCAATAGATATTGGGTACTAAAATTTCCAGTGATTAGTACAAATAGAGAAAGAATGTGGTGGCTAATGACTATAACAGTCAAAGCCAAGAAGGATATATAAGTCCTTTATCGAATTAAAAAAAAATCACCCTTTCTACACAATTTGTCATGTATTTATTTCTTGTATTCGATATAACGGAGAAACATATTTAGTTTGCATTTAGCATCTAAAGAAGGGAAGTTTTACCGAAACGTGCGTCAAGTGTTATTTTATTTAATAAATATGTAAATTGTTGTTATAAACCATTGTTTTAATATGTTCCTTAATTTACGTCATTTATCGGCCCAATCAATCCAAAATAAACAAATAAATGAAGTTGTCAACTTGTAATGAAATTTTGTTTGCACAGTCTTCTTCACAAATTAACAAAAATGTTTTGAATAATTTCGTGCGAAAGATGACATAATCGCACTTTACTTTGAGAATTTTTTTTTTTCGGAAAGGTGAAGTCAATTACAAGTTAGTCGAAAATGTATACATACTTCTAAATTACAGATGACGTCGGGGACTAAATAAACGATCACCCACCAAATATTATAAAATTTCTTCTGATTGTACTACAACGTCAGTGTTAGTAGAAATTAATAAGCATTACATATTAAGTGGAACTATTCCATCACAATAGGCGCTACAGCCCGGGGTGGGCCTTGGCCTCCTCAACAATTTGCCTCCAAGCGAAACGGTTCTTCACTGTAGTGCCCCATCCAGTGACTCGCATGGCTCGTAGATCTTCCAGAACCTGGTCCATCCATCTCAGTCGTGGTCTTCCTCGTTTTCTGGTTCCGTACACTCTGGCGTTCAATATCTTTTTGGGCATTCTATGTTCCTCCATTCTTTGTACGTGACCGAACCATCGTAGCCTCTGTGATTTTATAAATCTCACGACGTCCTCATGATTGAGAGTTTCATCTATCTCCCTGTTGTTTCGGATTTTCCATTCCTCTTCACTCAGCCTGATATCCTTCTCATGATCTTACGTTCGAATATTCTCAGCCTATTTTGGTCATCTTGTGTCATTGTCCAGTTTTCACTTCCATAGGTTATTATGGGTCTTATAAGGGTCTTGTATATTTTGAGCTTAGTTTTTCTGGAATTAACTTGTTCTTTAGTAGTTTTATGTTTGCAAAATAGGCTCTATTCCCACTTCGTATCCTTTCCTTAATTGCTGAACTGGTCTTTCCTTTGTTGTTGACTATCTCTTCTAGATACTTGAATTCAGTAAGAGCTTTAAAACTTCTTTCTCCTATTATAAGATTTTGGACTGTCCTCCGATCTTCTGAGGCGGATACTTTCATATACACTGTTTTATTTTCATTTACAACCAGTCCCAGTTCCCTACCGTTTTCTTCAATCTGCTTGAATATTTCTACAAGTCCTTCTTTAGTTCTAGCTATGACGCCAACATCATCTGCATACGCGCATAATTGTGCGGATTTGGTGAATATCGTACCTCTTTGGTCTATTGGTTTTATGGCTTTATGTAATGCTATAATAAAGAGAGTTGTCGACAGCGAATCACCTTGTTTTACCCCAGTAGTTATATCAAAGAGATCACCTAGTGTGTTATCGATTTTCACCGCTGCTTTGGAGTTGATCATTGTCATCATAGCTAGATTAATCATTTTGGGGGTCACTTGTAGCTCTTTCATGGCTTGCTTTAGTTTTTGGCGGTCCAGGCTGTCAAAAGCTTGCTTGAAGTCGATAAAGAGGATATGAAGGTCTATGTCATATTCATAACATTTTTCCATCATTTGTCTCACGACAAAGAGCTGGTCTGTTGTTCCTCTTTCTGTTCTGAAACCGCATTGGTATTCCCCTATCTTCTCATTGGTAACTGTTTTTATTCTGTCGTTGATGATTATTGTGAGGGCTTTATAGGCTGTATTCAGCAATGTTATGCCTCTATAATTTTCGCACTTGGATTTGTCTCCCTTTTTGTGTATAGGGCATATCACACCGGTGTTCCATGAAATGGGCATTTCTTCTTTCATCCAGATGTCCTTGATGATCTCCGTAATGGCGTTTTCCAATGCTTCTCCTCCATACTTTATCAGCTCCGCCACAAGTCCATCTTCACCAGGTGCTCGGTTGTTCTTTAGTCGCTGCATTGCCTTTCTTACTTCTGCTAGATTGGGTGCATCATCATTATTCTCTTCTTCTTCTTCATCTCCCTGCCTGTTCTGTGGGGTAGTTTCATCTGCTTGGGTTTCACTTGGTTGTGGTTCTATGTTATTTGGATTCAAGAGTTGTTTGAAGTGTTGGGTCCATTTATGAACACTATATGGAACACTAATATAATTTGTTATTTTCTTCATAGTTAAAATCTCTCAGAGAATTAGAAAATAAATGTTTTACATTTGCTGCGAGTTCATTCATGTTTTTTTCGTAATTTTTATTATAGATTGCTATAAATTGGAAAAAATTTGTGTAGTTGATTACGTTGAGTTGGACCTTGCTTACATAATATGGTATATTGTCTCATACATATCAAACATTTTATTGAATAACTTCAATAAGGAACCTCCCTGATGATGGAAATAAACATTTCCAAAGGCTAACAATTTTTGTTTCAATTGCAAATATATTTATATATTTGCAATTCACTCCGAGTCAAGCAGGGCCGTATCCAGAGGGGGCTGGAATTATCTAAGACCCCTCTAGAAAAGATACTAGAATTATTACAAACCAAAAATGTTTATATCTGCGTTGAAACATAAAACTAGCCTAGTTACAAACAAATCTACCTAATTGTAAAACTGACTTAAAATTATTTATTTGTGGCATCTTTTAACCCTCAAAACATTTTGACGTTTTTTATCCTAAAATGAAATAGCGACAAACGAGCGGCTACCATCAGGGTTGCCAGATTTTTCAGAGCCGTGTTGCACTTTAGACGCTAATTTGTCGCCCAAAAGCCCAACCGTGGTTGCTACATGTTAACGGGGAAAAATTGGTAACAAGTATTTTTCATATAAAATTCACTTATTCTAGGAGTTATTTCATACGTGTTTTGCTGCTAATTTGTCGACAAAAATCGCAATCATGATTTTTTTCGCAACGGCACGAAAAAATAGTGCACCCAAAATGTTGCCTACTCGTCCCAAAAACAATAGGTACTTTCGGGACTTTTTACTTGAATTACTATTACAATCAAAACCACGATTCTGTTACAAATATCTTTATTTTTATATAAACTGTTCACAAGACATCATTACATCATTATCATCTTTGTCTGTGCTTGAAGTTGTGGATTGGTTCTGCTACTGATACATATCAGAATTAAATTTTGCATACATAGCTTTGCTAGGCTCAAATTATTTACAGCAAATCTCATTTATGTCCAAGTGAGATCTAATAGACACAACTGAATTTAACTTCAACATTTAGTATCATTTTATTTCGAATTTTACATTTAACAAATTAATCAATGAAAATATCCTTTCCACGAATGAATTGGATGACGGTAACCTTAGAAGAGTAAATGCAAATAGAGCTAAATCTTCAAACATGAATTTGTAGGCTGCATTTTTTAAATCTATAATCTTCCTCCAAAAAGTGGCTTTATGATATAAACGTCTATAGATATATTTATTTGTTTATATTCAATGATGAAAGTACATTTTCATTTTTTTTTTATATTTTTTATTTCTATTAGTTTTATTTATTTAGAGTTTTCTAGGAGAGATTTTTTATTTATTATTTTTATTAGAATAAATTTTTATATTTTTCCAAAATGCTCTTCAATTAATATTCGTTTTCCAGTATACACTCCTAGGTAAAAAGACAGAAAAAGCTGTATATTCCTGTCTTTTTTGCACGTATATTTATTTCAGTACTATGTAAAAACAAGCCCCCTCAAGAATTTGTTCAGCCCCCTCTAGAAACCAGTGCTGGTTACGGCCCTGGAGTCAAGTAAGCTGCACTGAAGATATCTAATAAGATCGACACAGCTGTATGCCGATCTTGAGTCGGGGTGACTTGACATTTTCTATAATTCACTGTTTGTATTATGAATGCAGATTACGTGTCGCATAATACATATAACCAGCTTCCTTCGGAGATTATGTGATAATATGGAATTATTGAATAATTTTCCTTGTTCCCTTTATGTGATAGGTGTATGAAATTCACCATCTAATATATTATACATGAATTTGTTGTTAATTTGAGATTGTATCGGAATTGAATTGTTGTATTAAAGGAAATAGTTATTCTTTATTTGCTAACCTACTTTATGGTCACTTCTAATTTGATTTATTATTATTTATTTTTAAACATTTACTACTCGGCAATATTCCATATTTTATTAAGTATTACATCATATTTATCTAATATATTGTATCAGTTGATACTCATTTAAAGCTTCAGTGTCGTCAATGGTAATTAACTCAATATTTACTGAATGAGTTATACAATAAACCTTCATTTGCTCATTATTATTTACCTCGTTACTTTGTATGTCTTCTTCAATAGTGATGTATATTTTGATCTTTATTTCAGGCCCGCATGGAGGTCAACGACCTCTTCGTCGACCTCGCAGACGGAAAGAAACTACTGAAATTGCTGGAAATCATATCCGGCGAAAAACTGGGAAAGTCCAACAATGGAAAAATGCGGGTACACAAGATCGAGAATGTCAACAAAAGTTTGGCGTTTTTACACACGAAAGTTAGGTTAGAAAGTATAGGAGCCGAGGATATTGTGGACGGTAACCCTAGGCTAATTCTTGGTTTGGTCTGGACCATTATTTTACGATTCCAGATCCAGGAAATAGAAATAGATGTGGTGAGTTACTGCTTCGTTTACTCATTTGCCTAGGCTAGATTAACAATGCCAAATTTTTAAATTTATTCTGGGATATTAGCTGTGTGAGACTTGGTCTATAGTGGAAAAAAGCTCCAAACAGCCACCTTTGTAATAAAGGATCAACCATATACGGCTTGTTTTACATTTTTATGTACTACTTTAGTTTGAACAACAATTGGTTTATCCCTTATAATCTCCATTTTAGGTACAATCATTGTTGTGGACAATGTTATATTTTGTCACCAGTATTTTTCATTATTACTTGCTGAATACTAACTGAGTGTAACAGTTTGATTTGAATTGTTAACCCTTTCTTTCCCACAGATGCCATATGTCGTCATATTTTTCACAGCGAATTGCAACCAACTTTACTTGTAGAGTTCTGTTTGTTGCACGTGGCAATATTTGTTTATACTCATAGATGGCAGAACAGACCCCGCAAGCACTTTGAATTTTGATGAATTGCTTATTTAGCGGTAAAACGTGAAAAGTTAACAAATTTTCAATAATTAATTCGGGAAAGAAAGGGGAAGACATCATCAAAGCTATGTAATTGTTAAAATATCTTTTCATTGAGACCTATTGTTGACCACGTGCCAGTGGTATATACTGGGATTAGTTGACATGGTGCATAGTGGAACTGTCCCAGTATGTACCATCGGTTGTTTTTCAAATTGTATGGATGAACCACTGCTCGTATAGCAGGTACCAAAATGAAGAGTAAGATTGAGATAAAATGAAAATATGAATATGAGTAATAATGTAAATCAAAATCTTGAAAGAAATATGGAAATGGTTGTATGGTGAATGCGGGTGAAAAGACAGTTAGGCAGCTGCAAGCTTCTAAGAATAAAGCAACTACCATTGTAACAGAAACACTAAAAATTGAAGAACTGAAACTTGAAAATATAAAAGCAAACAAAGAGAGAGTAAAATAAGCGCAAACGAGAGAGAAAGGCATCAGAGATACTGAAACTTGGTTAACCGCGAACAATCTATCCCTTAACATCAGAAAGACCCAAATACTAACAAGTACCAGAACAGATTAAATTCTAGGGTTCAACGTTGGACAGTTCGTTGATCCAGTCAGCTCATGTTGGGTTCCTTTGCAGAAAGGTGTTCAGCATCCGCAGGATCAAATACATGATGGGAATTAGACAAGCCTTGGCTACCTATTTTGGCAATTTCCGCAGTGGTATGAGCGTTCTTTGTAGTGTGCCGGTCAACCAGAAGTGAAGAACTTTTCAGGGCGCTAGGGATGTTGACCTTGCCGTGCTGTTCGTTACATTCTGCAGTGTCTCACCTATTTTCAAGAACACAGGGAAAAATTCCTTCAATACACATCTTTCAATGAACATCATACAAGGAACCTGCCTACTATATCCTTCCCAAACGCTGCGAAAAAACACAAAATCATTTTAATTGTATCGCCAGTAAATTATTTAATAAACTACCTTCCAACTACAAGAATCTGAACAATGCAAAATTCAAGAGAACTCTAAAGGAAATTTTACTGGAAGGCTATTTCTATAGTGTTGACGAATTTTTGTCACATGACTTTTGAGAGACCGTTATTGCTGAAATCATATGTATATTTAAATATGCTTCTGTGTATTGTTATGAGATTTTACACTCTATTATTTAGATGAAGTTGAGTTTGATTGTGTACCCTGGCAAATACCTTTCAAAATTTTTAGAACCAAAAAAAAATTACTTATGCTGTAGCCATCATAGACCTTTTTTTAAAACTAGAGACAGAAATTTAAAACGATTTGGTATATTGAGAACTTACAGCCCTTGAATCTCTAAAGTGATAATCACCCCTGTATTTTTTCTCAAGTAGAATGGCTGAGAAGTCTGTTATATTTTGTGCACGAAAACTGAATATTGATACTCAATTAAATCTCTTATTGTACATTACTATATAATATGGTCAGAAATTAACAAGAAAAGCTATTATACTATAGAAAGTTATCAAACAATCTTCCTGAGAATCCCAAAATCAATTTGATTTAAGTCAGTAGTGTTAGAAGTCCAGCTTAATTCAAATTTTCGAGAACACAATCTCCAATTGACTGTGTGTGTATTCGTACATACGTAGTAACTACTTTTTATTTTCCAGGACGAAGATAACGAAAGTTCCGAAAAGAAATCAGCCAAAGATGCCCTCCTGTTGTGGGCCCAAAGAAAGACTCACGGATATCCGGGAGTGAACATAACGGACTTTTCGTCCTCATGGAGGAGCGGCCTGGGCTTCAACGCCCTCATACACAACCACAGACCTGACCTGTTCGACTACAATTCTCTCCTCCACAATAAGAACATAGACAACCTGAATCACGCCTTCGACGTTGCCAACAATGAGCTCGGCATACCCCAACTTCTGGACGCGGAGGATATCGACACTTCTAGACCGGACGAGAAGAGTATCATGACATATGTCGCTTCCTATTATCATACGTTCGCCAGGATGAAAAATGAAGAGAAGAGCGGACGCAGGATCGCAAAGGTAAAATTTAGAATAGGCTATATTATAAATTGATGAGTCCATTACTAGATGAAAATTAATAATGAAACAATTCAATAAAAATTTTCACATATATTTGTATCACTAGAAAAAATTTGTGATATCAATATTCACATATTTCTTTATTGTGATTGTATCACTAGAATAAACCGCACTTTACATTATTCAAAGCGCGATTTTTACATTCAGAATATTTTACTTTAGTCTATTTGTATCACTAGAACAAATCTGTGAATTCAATATTCACTTCTTCTTTTCATGTGAATGAATCACTCAAAAATAACTCAATTTACATTATTCTAAACGCTCTATTTACAACATTAAGAATGTCTTATTTAGGCCTTTTTGTATCACTAGCACAAATATGTGAAATCCAACATTCATAACTTCTTTAAATGTTTCACCATTAATATAACTCTCTTTAAATGATTCAATACTATATATTTTACAATAGTCAATATCTCATTTTAATCCGTTTGTACCACTAGAACAAGCCTGTTAATTCAACATTCACTTCTTCTTTTCATGTGATTATATCACTTGAATATAACCCACTTTACATAATTCAATACGCTCTATTTACAACATTCAGAATATTTTACTTGAGTTTGTATCACTAGAGCAAATTTTTGAATTCAACAGTTACTTCTTCTTTTAATTTGATTGTATCACTTGAATATAACTCACTTTACATTTTTCAAAACGCTCGAATTACAACATTCAGAATATCTCATGTAAGTCGGTTGGTATCACTAAAACAAATCTGTGAAGTCAACATTCACATCTTTGTTTAATGTGATTGTATCACTAGAATAAACCGCAAATTATATGATCACTAATAGTTTATTCAAAACAGTCTTAGTCTATTTACAACATTCAACATATCTTGGATGGATTTGTCTGTGAGAAAAAATAAAGTACCTATATTGATTCTCATTTAAATTCAAAATATCTTACTTTGAAAGATTGTGTGTTTGTATTACTAGAACAAATTTGTACCACTTTACCTTATTCAAAACGCTCTACTTATTTACAACATTCAGAATATCTTTTTCAGTCTGAAAGTCACCAGAACAAATCTGTGAATTCAACATTCACTTCTTCTTTTAATGTGATTGTATCACTTGAATGGAAACTCACTTCACATTATTCAATACGCTCTATTAACAAGATTCAGAATATCTTATTTAAGTCTGTTAGTATCACTAGATCAAATCTGTTAAGTGAACATTCATATATTTGTTTAATGTGATTGTATCACTAGAATAAACCGCATTTTATAGTATTATTAAAACTTCATTCAAAACATTCTTACTCTATTTACAACATTTAACATATCTTGAATGGATTTATCTCTGCGAAAAACAAAGTACCTAAATTGTTTCTCATTTTTATTCAAAATATCTTACTTAAAAAGATTGTATTATTAAAACAAATCTGTGAATTCAGAATTCACAATATCTTTTTTTGACCTCATCACGTTCACAAATTTATTGTAGACACCATCGAAAAAAATGCGTCATCACTTAGTAGCTATTTTAGAAAGAAGCTAGAACTATTTCATCATGTCACCTGACTAGTTAAATTGAAAGTTACTACTTGAAGTACGTTAGATTTATCAGAAGTTTCCAGAAGGAGTCTCTGTCATTTCCTTTTTGTATTAATCATTAATGTCTTTATCCTAATCTTTCTGAGAGGTTTCAAACACAATGCGTTCTGATTACCATAACATTTTTAAATAATTACATCATTTTATTGTATGCCGTCGAACATTGCTGATCTATTTAAAATAATGGAGTTTGTTAGGATTCGAAGTTATTTTACAAGACTAGTGAATTTCATTGTTGTTATTGAAAAATCTTGTAGAAAGTCGAATCGAAAACTTAGGAAACGTCTAACGCAAGTATAAAATTTTTTTCTATCATCCCATTGATATTCATACGTAATTACACTCATCTCGAATTAACTGGTACACAATTGAAAAAGTTTGGCATTTATATGTATGTAATTAATGTATGTATATGTATATATATATATATATATATATATATATATATATATATATATATATATATATATATATATATTTATATAAAGATAATAATAATAATACGTTGTGAAATTAATTTTAGTTCATCCTTCAAGGGACAATATTAGAAAGTTCTATATCGGAGCCACACACGATGGAAACACTAGACAGTCTGTTTCGCTCCTCAACGAGCTCATCAGTTGTGCCCCGTTCATCGACCGAGTGGGCAACAACATGGAATTCATATAACCACCATAGTTTCTAAGAAGAGCACTTATGACATGCGAATAAATCACAGCGACATCCATCGGAAACTAATAGGTGTCTCACTTTAGGCCAAACAAAAACGCTAATTGCCGGAAACTTATGTCGCTTCACGGTAGATTGCGCTGCGATTTGTTCGCATGTCATTAGTGCTCTTCTTATAAACTATTAGAAGGTAATGTGGATTCGATATCATCGTCCACTCGTTCAATGAATGGGATACTACCTACTACCATATACCGTCGAGTCTAATGAAAGTAGCTTTTTGAGGGTTGATTAATTATCAATTTTTCAAATGAATATCCCGACGTATTATTATCATTATCATAAGCTGCTTAACTCAAATAAATGTTCTTTTATATATATATATATATATATATATATATATATATATATATATATATATATATATATATATATATATATATATATCGCCTCCTTAGTGATACAAGGGCATAATACGAAATAATAGTTTTGTGGGAAATCGCGTTTAAAGATTCAGGATTACTACATTTCAGCTTATTTTTCGTATAAAATGTTTATTATGTGTTTTAGAAATGTAAAATTCTGCTGATTTGTTCACTGATAACTACACTATAAATAGCCATGAAAATAAAAATGAATTTGTATGAATTTCAATTTTTTTTTTTGGATATTTCATGTGAGTAAGGGTCTAATAGATTTAACATAAAACAATTTATATACTATAACGAACCAATAAGATATAATTCCTTTTAACATCGTTTCTTTTCAGCAATATAGAGATCTATTATAAATTACACCCAAAAATTTACAACATTTTGTATAATATAACGATGCAACTACAAATTATTCCATATAACAAAAATGTTCAGAGCAGAACTCTCCTGGTTTTTTCTCATAGAAGGGCACAAATACGAATTGCACAAAGCTTGAACAAGCCTTCGACAAGTATGGGCACTTTACTGATTGCGACCTTGTAGCTGTAAGAACGGTAGACGCGAGGGGAGAGTGTGAGAGAGGCACAAATACAGTTACCAAGTCATGATTGACCTTTTTCTCGCTCTGTCAGCGCTAACCGGTAGATGATTCCATCTTGTGCCCGTATCACCACCCTCAACTTTTAATTTTCAAATACGGACCTGTATTTTTTATTGCATTGTTTTAATGCCAAGAGTCATGTTTCATATTGTCGTAGTATTTTCATCTGAATAACAGAGTGTTTGGAAATATTGAACTATTACCAGTAAAATTTCAATTTTTTTTTATTCCAGCTGTAATTTTTAAAAAAATATCATAGAATAAGGTATAGAATCAACACCTCCTATTGTTCTTTAGGAGGTGTTGATAGAATGCCTAGTATTAGTACAATATTTTCAAAACATTTTACGATTTAGTTGAAAATAAAACGCCAATATGAAACATGACTCTTGACATTTGAAAAAATGCAATAAAAAATACAGGTTCATATTTGAAAATGAAAAGTTGAGGGTGGCCCAATGTGTACGATACTCTGCATATACATTTTATTCAGATATTTGGAAAGGCTACAAAAAGTTGCCATGGAAAAGTGGAAAAATTTAAAAAAAAACTTCGTAAAATAAAAAGATATAGGCAAAAGAAGAATTTCGAGATTTTAAATTTTTCCTGTATAACTCCAAAACTAAAGAAGCTAGGTCAGATTTTTTTTATTCATATAATTAACCTCTGAAATACGCTACTTTGCCCCCATTTAACAAACCCTCTATTTCTTACCGTTATCGAAATCCCTATGCATAGACTCGAATTTGAATATATATATATATATATATATATATATATATATATATATATATATATATATATATATATATATATATATACATATACAGGGTCACTCACGGTGGATGATAGGTTAGACGTTTACGGAGAACGGGACATGGGATTATTCTGAAAATTTGGTTTCATGGGTAATTGATTTTGCTCTATCGATCTAAAATAATAGTGGCGCCGCGGCGTTGCCGCTTATACTAAAAAGTAGCAGCAACTATGAAATTTCAAATGAGACACCCTATATATTATTCCATTTTTTGCTTCTCTACCACTTTCCAATTGTTTTTGTATGATACTTCCCTATACCTATCTCCAGAGGTTTTCGAGAAATTAAATGGTTTCCTTATTTTTGTGTGCAAAACATAGCTTCAATTAAATGTTCATTACTAAGGTATTCAGATTCGTAGGACGCTGAAATTTTAGGTGTAGTTTACCAAGTTCCGACGTATTAGGAATATTCTAAGGACTTTGTTCTCCATTATACAGGATCCTTCAAAATTTGCGATTTTAACGATAAATACAAAAATAGTAAAATGTGCATTTTTTCAAATGTAATACCCTGTATATTATTGAATATCTCGAAAGAAAATTGAAATTTCTTTCAAATGATATATTATGTTCCTATACCTAAAAAGTCAGGTTTCCGAAATAAAAGTTTCTATGAAAATCGGATTATTTAGCCATATTTTGTATGAGGTAGCTATGAAATGTCAAGAAAGATGTCACTATGAAAATTTGACAATCCATCAACAATAAATCGTTCGCACGTTCATTAACGAAAATTTGATTCGAAAACAATGAAAATGGAAGCCAATAACTATTCTCATGAAGTTTTGATGAAGTTATTTATTGTACATGGTCAATGTGACCAAATAATAGCAAGAACATGCAGAAAATTCAATGAAATGTATACCTATTGACAACCAATAAACGAGAGAAAATTTGTACGTTTACAAAATAATTTTATCACTCATGGATCAATACTGAAAGCGGAACGAAATTTACTAAACTAATAAAAAACAATTTGCATTACGTAAAATAACATAACATAAGTGATGAAATTATTTTGTAAACGTACAAATTTTCTCTCGTTTATTGGTTGTCAATAGGTATACATTTCATTGAATTTTCTGCATGTTCTTGTTATTATTTGGTCACATTGACCATGTACAATAAATAACTTCATCAAAACTTCATGAGAATAGTTATTGCCTTCCATTTTCATTGTTTTCGAATCAAATTTTCGTTAATGAACGTGCGAACGTTTTATTGTTGATGAACTAATTGTCAAATTTTCATAGTGACATCTTTCTTGACATTTCATAGCTACCTCATACAAAATATGGCTAATAAATCCGATTTTTATAGGAACTTGCTTTTATTTCGGAAACCTGACTTTTTAGGCATAGGAACATAATATATCATTTGAAAGAAATTTCAATTTTCTTTCGAGATATTCAATAATATACAGGGTATTACATTTGAAAAAATGCACATTTTACTATTTTTGTATTTATCGTTAAAATCGCAAATTTTGAAGGACCCTGTATAATGGAGAACAAAGTCCTTAGAATATTCCTAATACGTCGGAACTTGGCAAACTACACCTAAAATTTCAGCGTCCTACGAATCTGAATACCTTAGTAATGAACATTTAATTGAAGCTATGTTTTGCACACAAAAATAAGGAAACCATTTAATTTCTCGAAAACCTCTGGAGATAGGTATAGGGAAGTATCATACTAAAACAATTGGAAAATGGTAGAGAAGCAAAAAATGGAATAATATATAGGGTGTCTCATTTGAAATTTCATAGTTGCTGCTACTTTTCAGTATAAGCGGCAACGCCGCAGCGCCACTATTATTTAGATCGATAGAGCAAAATCAATTACCCATGAAACCAAATTTTCAGAATAATCTCATGCCCGTTCTTCGTAAACGTCTAACCTACCATCCACCGTGAGTGACCCTGTATATCTATATCTATCTATATATATATATATATATATATATATATATATATATATATATATATATATATATATATATATATATATATATATATATATATCTATATTTATATATATTTATATATATATATATATATATATAATATATATATATATATATATATTATATATATATATATATATATATATAGATATATATATATATATATAGATATAAGTATACAAGGGCGCACCCTGGATTGAGTTTCGGCGGGGAGGGGGGGGGGGGTTGCTGCATCAATATGTATTGGTATTGGTATGTTTGGATGGTGACCGATGCGCTGCGACCTTATTAGATCTATTGTGCCCCATCTTCTTCTGCTTCTCGATGTGTTCTCGTTTTACAGCAGCCCTTCAAGCCTCAATACCTTCAGGAATTTGAGGATTTTAAGGGGGTCTATTCGTGGTATTTCTTCTACAGTCAGCTGGTATGATCCCAGTGTGTTCAGTCTTTCATGGTGCACAGCATAGCACTCCATCAATATATGGTGAGGTGTTTCTGGACGTTCCTTGCAGAATCTGCAGGTGCTGTCCCCCTCTAAACCTAGCTTCCTTAGGTGTTCTTTGAGTCTGCAATGCCCCGTAAGAAATCCTGTGATTGTCTTTAGACTAGTTTTGCTGAGGTTAATCAGTGTCTTCGATCTTGCTCGGTTGAACTTTCCGAGGAGATCTTTGGCCTGCCTCAGTCCTGGAAGTCTTTGCCAGTATGTTGCTCTCATTGCTTCTTCAGCTTTATTGAGTTCTTCTTGGAAGTAAGATTTTCCAAGTCCGCAGAAAGGCTCTGGCCTTGCAGCCCCATGGCTGCCCCCCTGGGTGCGCCACTGTATATATATATATATATATATATATATATATATATATATATATATATATATATATATATATATATATATATATATATATATATATATACCTATATATACACATATACCTACATATATATTTAAAAAATTATTATTTTGTTTTGAAGAACTAAATAATTTTATTTCTCCTTGATATTTGCTTCTAGATCATCAACCAAATGGTAGATTCGGATAAAAACAAAATACGTTATGAAAAAATGACCACCAATCTGCTGGAATGGATATACGAGAAAATCTCGCAGTTAGAAAACAGGGATTTCCCAAATTCACTGGAAGGCATCCAAACATTATTGATCGGTTTCGGTAGATACAGAACGCAAGAAAAACCACCAAAATATAAGGAGCGGAGCGAAATTGAAGCGCTATACTTTAATATAAATACTCAATTGAAGGAGTTGAGGCAGCCTAGTTACGCCGCGCCAGATGGGAAATTGGTGCAGGATATTGAGAGAGCATGGCAAACTTTGGAAACTTCTGAACACAAAAGAGAAGTCGCACTGAGGACCGAATTGAGGAGGCAGGAGAGATTAGAACAATTATGCTTCAAGTTTGAGAGAAAAGTTATACTCCGTGAAGGATATTTGAAGGAAATGATTCAAGTGAGTTATTTTTTTTTTTCTAATGGACATAAGATTTTATCTCGGATTGTATTACATTTCTTCATGGATAATATGGAAAAATGGCAGTAACCTATTATTTTTATTTATTTAATATGAGGTTATGCTGCACCGCGTCCTTAAGGTCTATTGTACCCCCATCAGAGTTGTTTTCTCTACTGACTATCTACAGCTCGTCTTCTAGTTTCAGAGTACTAATGAACTGCAATATCTTGGAAGGCTTCAAGGAGGTTACGTCCTCACTCCTATAACACTAGTTACCTAAGTTGAGTTTTTGTATTGAAAGCCAGCAAGTAATTATGATCGAGCATATATCAAATTTGAAGGTTTCGATAGATTTACTCAAGTTAACCGAAATTGGAATTGCAAAATCGTATAAGTTTCACTTTCTTCATAAGTTATAAAAAAATAAAATTAATGCAATAAATTTTTCATGCGTAATGGCTGCTTATGATCTAACGTTAAGAATCACTAATTTACACATACACACACAATATATATTATATATATATATATATATATATATATATATATATATATATATATATATATATATATATATATATATATATATATATATATATAACAAGGCAATAGAGATTCCCCAAATCACTAGAGGTAGCCAGTAAAACGATGTAGTGTGCTACTAATATCTTGTTCATTCAAACATCAAGCTTTTGTCTACCAATTGCAGACTTCATCGGGAAGAAAAAAAATAATTGCTCACTAGAGCAATCTTGAATTCTCTTGTATTTCTATAAAAAAACATAAATAATACTAATTATTAATTTCAAAGTTTTTTCTGACTTGTAAATAAGGAAATGTTCTCATAATAAATAACTTTTTTTAACTTCCTGATGGAGTCTGCAATTGGTAGATGAAAGCTTGATGTTTGAATAAACAAAATATTAGTGGCACACTACATCGTTTACTGGCTACCTCTAGTATTTTGGGGAATCTCATCTATTACTCTATTGCCTTGTTTTTTATCAGTACCCCACATCCCTATATCTATATCTATATATATATATATATATATATATATATATATATATATATATATATATATATATATATATATATATATATATATATATATATATATATATATATACAGGGTGATTCACGGTGGATGGCACATTAGACGTTTTTGGTGAACCAAACAACGGATCACTTTGAAAATTCAATGGAGGGCATAGTCGGACATTCTCTACCCAACTAAAATATTTTCGGTAATGCGGTGTTGCCACTTCTATTAGAAAGTAGTAGCAACTTTGATTTTTCAAATGGCACTACCTGTATATTATATTATTTTTAGAATCTCCAACAATTTCCCAACAATTTTTCATGATATTTCCCTATACCTATCTATTGCCGTTTTCGAATTAAAAATTATTTTCTTTTTTTTCGTCGGAAATCGAGACCTCTAAAAACTCTGATATCTTTGAACTAAGAAATACAATGTTATCGAAATTTCGGTTTAAGTTTGTTGATACTTGGGGGCTTCCTACACACAGCCTAATCTCCGTTATTTCAATACAGGATGGTCGAAAAATACAGTTATTTCGTTAGCTTGAAAAAGTGACTATAAGTTGGTTATTTCAAATGGAAAATCGAAAATTCGATAACATTGTATTTCTTAGCTCAAAGATATCAGAGTTTTTAGAGGTCTTGATTTCCGACAAAAAAAAATGAAAATAATTTTTATTTCGAAAACTGTAACAGATAGGTATAGGGAAATATCATGAAAAATTGTTGGGAAATTGTTGGAGATTCTAAAAATAATATAATATACAGGTAGTTCCATTTGAAAAATCAAAGTTGCTACTACTTTCTAATAGAAGTGGCAACACCGCATTACCGAAAAATTTTAGTTGGGTAGAGAATGTCCGACTATGCCCTCCTTTGAATTTTCAAAGTGATCCGTTGTATGGTTCACCAGAAACGTCTAATGTGCCATCCACCGTGAATCACCCTGTATATATATATATATATATATATATATATATATATATATATATATATATATATATATATATATAAATCAATAAACATATTTTGAATTGAGAATAATTTGTATGTTAGCATTGATATTATTTTTGTACGTGTCCTTTTCTCTCTAGGTGCTATCGGAGCCTCGGTACGGATCGAATTTGACCCAGGTGGACGCTACAAATAAAAAGCATGAAGCCATTATAGCCGACATAATGTCCAGGGAGGGCAGAATACACGACCTGACCCAAATGTGCGACGAACTAGTGAACGAGAATTATCGGGATTCCGAAAAGGTCAAGGCTAAACATCAGAAGATAAATGATCAATGGAGCATCTTGATGGCACTATTAGACAAGCACAAGCAAAATCTCAGCCGAATGGGGCAGATAATGTCGCTTCTACGACAGATCGACACCACAATGGCCGGCATGCAACAACTTAAATCCGATCTCAGTACTGTGGACACTGGCGTGCATTTGATCGCAGTTGAGGAGCTTCAGCAGAAGCACGCTCTGCAGGAGTTACAGCTAACGTCGTTCGGTGACAGCGTCAAGAAATTGCAGAGAACCGGAGACCAAGTTCAAATAGATAATGCCAAAGAAAAGGAACTTCTGAAAAATAAATTAGAAAGCCTACAAGCAGCGTATAAAGAATTACAGGTGAGCTGTCGAAATTGTGAACTTGGCCAATTAAAATAAGCAAAACAAATTCAAAGTATCGGTATTTCATTCCAAATATATTATTTGGGATTAGATTATTTCTCAATGCATCTCAAAAAGATCTTATTCCTTCAGTTTTTTTATTAAGATTGGAAATATCTCTTAGTGCAGTCCAAAAATCTGGAAATCAACGATTTTAGAGTTACAGGCCTAAAACGGTCATGTAGACTTCTTCAATAATTCTTCCTTCAGTTTTTCTTATTAAGACTGAAACCTCTCCATCCGGCATTTATTGAGTATTAATTATTGTACCTGAGTATTATAAAGTAACATGATGAACAAAAACTAAATTTGAATTTACTACGTTTATTATCACAAAAATATCTATCATGTAGTAACGACGGATTCCATCAACTATTATAAAGTAACAGTTTTTGTTGGGATGTATCCTAATAGGCCAAGCTACAGAGATTTATAGTGAGCATTTTGTGCAAAAAGTGTTAGAAGAAAACCAGCTCCGCCATTGTTTGTCAAATAGTTCCACATGATATAGTGATATGTTTTTCACTCGACTTTATTATTTATATCTTTGTTATTAACAATTTTATGCAAAATATCGCGTTTTTTTTAGTTTTTTGCTTATAAAATTGAAACTATCAGAGTAATCGTGATGGTGTCAATAGACTTATTGTAGAAAATGAAAAGACGAAAAAAATGAGAGGTCGGACGAATCGATCAGACCCTCAGTCTAAGGGAAAATTGGAAAAAACCGTCCAAAATGCAGTTTTTTCAAAAGTTCATAACTCGGTTATTTTTTGAGTTGTAGCGTAGATCCTCCAGCCAGTATTAGCTATTGATATGAACTTCATTTGTGCGAAGATCAGGAACTGTCCGATGCATAGTTTTTGATCTGTGGCCATTTGATTATGTTACTATGAAATTTTCCAGCAGACCTGAATGCGACAGGTATGGTCCGATTTCAATTTACTAAAAAAATTTTGAAAGTAGAATTTTCATAGTTCAAAACGTTCATCTTGGTTTTTCATAAAAACGCTGAGAAATATGTTAAAAATGAAGCTGAACATGACAAAAAACTGCCGAGCGCGCGAGAGTAGTTGAAGAGTGGGGGTTTACAATTATTATCTGACAACGTTTAGAAATTACTGTCACGTTCAAAATGCCGACGCTTTCGAATGTCATACTTCTCCTTGCCTGCTGCTCTACCCCCACTCTTCAACTACTCTTACGCGCTCGGCCGTTTTTCGTCATGTTCAGCTTTATTTTTAACATATTTCTCAGCGTTTTTATGGAAAACCAAGATGAACGTTTTGAACTATGAGAATTCTACTTTCAAAATCTTTTTAGTAAATTGAAATCAGACCATATCATTCGCATTCAGGTCTGCTGGAAAATTCCATAGTAACATAATCAAATGGCCACAGATCAAAAACTATGCATCAGACAGTTCCTGCTCTTCGCACAAATAAAGCTTATATTGATAAATAATACTAACCGGAGGATCTACGCTACAACTCAAAAAATAACCGAGTTATGAACTTTTGAAAAAACTGCATTTTGGACGGTTTTTTCCAATTTTCCCTTAGACTAAGGGTCTGATCGAGTCGTCCGACCTCTTATTTTTTTCGTCTTTTCATTTTCTACAATAAGTCTATTGACATCATCACGATTACTCTGATAGTTTCAATTTTATAAGCAAAAAACGATTTTTTGCATAAAATTGTTAATAACAAAGACATAAATAATAAAGTCGAATGAAAAACATTTCACTATATCATGTGGAAATATTTTACACACAATGGCGGAGCTGGTTTTCTTCTAACACTTTTTACATGAAAAAATCTCTGTAGCTTGGCCTATAAATGGTTAATCCAAATTTAAAAGACGAACAATGGAAAAATTTAATTTTAATTATTTCAAATAGTGAATGGAATCCGTCGTTATTACTTGATATTATCATGATGTACATGAAAAACTATTTACTATTTATTTCACTTTTGTTCAATTGGTAGTGAATACCATTCAGGTATTTTCATTTCAAAATATAGTTCGATTTTCTCGAGTACTGTGTACATAACCATGTAAGCGAAAAGTATGGAACATGTATCTACCTAAATTTTTAAGAAAAGTATTTCCTAATTAATAATTCGTTTTAAAAACTTTCACAAAGGTACGTTACAGGAATCATAAATTCATAATTAATTCAACCCGAACTTACCGATGAGTATACATAATGAAATATAGTTAAATTATACTAATATTATAATGTAATGGCTATTAGGAGGTCAGTTCTCATCGAAAGGCTATACTGGATGAAGCGAGAAACTTTTATCAGTTTCTACAAGATCAGGGGGATGCCGAGGCTTGGGTAACTGAGAAGCGGAGAATATGTCAAGCTGGAATTACTGCTAAGGACTTGAGAGGTGTTATGGCACTACAACAAAAACACAAAGTATTGGTTGATGAAATAAAAGCGAGAAAGGCGAAGATTGGACAACTAGGTAAGTTGTAATACTATAATAGTCATAATACATTAATACAAATGGACGAATTAAATTAAATTCACACAAATTTGAAAAAAAACAAAAAACATTCAAAGGTTATATTCAAATATATTTCTATCGAATTTTGCTGAAATTTGAATATGTTCAGATAGATCCATTCTCAAACAATTTGATAGATGATAAAATAATCAAATATGAGTTGAGTGGAGAACGTTGAAATAATTCAATTAATTAAGGGAATTATATAATGAATTTCTGTTTTTTAGATAATTGTCCTCAATATATTATAATAGATAAATTTTCAATTTATTATTGTCATATACCTATTTCAATAATGTATCTGTACTGCCTCTACATTTGTGCTTACCTCACGTTTCTCATCTCAACCTGTTTAAACTGTTTCAGTTTTTCATTTATTTCATCCGATCTTGTTTTTCTGGATTGATGTTTTCATAATTGTGAACATAGAATTATTCCATTGTCTTTTTATGAACAAATCTTAAACGAATAAAATGTGTTTTGATCTAGTTATCATGCAAGAACTTGAACACCAATCATCTATTGTTCAGAAATATAGACATATAATTTTTTTTCAGAATCTACTGGCAAACAATTACTCTTGGAGAAACATCCAAGATCGCCCGAAATCAAACAGCATATTGACGGTATAAAAGAAGAATGGGCGATACTAGAAGAGTTGGTAGAAGAGAGATCCAAACAACTTCAGGACGCCATAGAAACTTACCAGTTTTACGCTGACGCTAACGAAGCCGATTCTTGGTTGAATGAGAAAACCTCCCTGGTTACGTCGAGCGATTATGGTTCGTACTATCCTAGAAATTTTAAAATGATTATTTCATTCAAGTTTATTTTTTTTAGGATCCGATGAACCTAGTGCACAGGCTTTATTATCTAGGCATAAAGATCTCGAAGGCGAAATCAATGCATATAGTGGGGATGTTCAGAGTCTCAATGCACAGGCCGATGGATTAATTGCCTCAGGAATATCTCACTTGGACCTAACATCTGAACCTCAACCAGAAGAACCGGTTGAGGAAACAGTTTATGAAACTAGGTGAGTATCATGAATAACATGATGGAAAGGTACTTCAAAACTTGGGATTATCATATAATTTTCGTCCAACAAAATAGCCATGATTAGCTACTGATGCATCTCGATAATATAAAAAAATACTGGATGCATTTTTCCTAAAGTACTAGCCATTTAAACTTAGAAGCTAAATTGGAAGAGTTGTTTCCGCAAGCTTATATACAATGGGCTTATTTAAGAAAAAATTATTAATAGGCGTGACGAAAGATTTTGAAATACTCTTCCGTAATGTGGGTACACATTTACTAATTACGAAAAAACCTTTATTTCGGTAGTAAACTTAAGTTTAACGAAGTTTAAAGCCATTTTTCTAATATTTTTCAAATAGTGCGCGAAAACAGCTCGCAGGTGTCATGGCGTCGGTCTGATGTCACGCTTAGGTAAATATGTCATTGTGTCTATGCGTAGCGAAGAAAGTAACAAAACATCAAATTAATTCGTGTGATAAAAATGAATTCCAAAAATTATGAGTGGTGAGCAGTACCGCAGTGTGAAAATACATCAATAAGAACACCCAACTATTTGTCTATGTTCCAAACAAGAAAATAATAAGAGATAAGTGGTTGAAGCTCGCTCATCGGAAGCCGAACGATATATATATATATATATATATATATATATATATATATATATATATATATATATATATATATAAATATATATATATATATATATATATATATATATATTTGCTCTGGGCAAAATTTGAAATTAATTAGAGCAAATATATACACATTGACATGGTGATTTATCAGATTTTAGGCTTTTACTATGAGGAAAAATACTACTAGTACTAGTAGGTGTTTATTAGTTACAAAAATTTAGTCGTTTTATCGGGTCTTAACATGGTATTAACAAAATAGTAACTCACAAGCTGTGAGGGAGCTAACCTCAAAAATAAACAATAACAAGTTTATTGTAAAAATAACCTATGAAAGTGAAATAAACTCGCACGAGTTCAAAACGGGTTTGATTATATCTAAATTGGTTGTATCTAGGGTAAAGATAAGTACAAAATTTACTTTACAAGTAAGTTCTCACGTTTCTAAACTCAGACGAGCAAAATTCTACATTTGTTGCGAGGAAATCGCTCAACATTAATACCTGGGCAAATTTGAGCTATTTGCCTTACCAAAGCTTGGTTCCATTGTTATAGTAGAGTGCAGTCGATAAACCACACGTAAAATAATAAAAAATCAATCCAAATGCGTAATCAGTAGTATTCACAACAACAAAACACAGTGAATGAGAGTATTATTTACAGCGCACAGCGGAGTTTACCTAAGTGTGACGTCATGCGCTGTGATTGGTGTTTCAGTTAAAATGGCCCATTGCAGTATTTTAATGTTTTATTTTATTGAAGATCTTAATAATCAGAATTTTTTAAATAAAACTAAAGCAATGTTTTATATTTTTTTTAGTATGAATTTCCCCCTAAAACTATTAAATCGATGATTTTTTGATACTGTCGTCATGCCTATTTAATAATCGAAACTAAAGCTGATTTTGAACGGATTCCCAAAATTTTAGATTTTTCCGCGAACGTTTAAACCCGCAAATTAATTAAAGCAATTGGACCGTACAAAAACGGGGCGTGGTTACCTGAGACGTCACACGTCATATGCGATAGGTACCTAACGTTTGAAACGCCGCGAGTCAACAGTGTATATTGTAAGTACTTACCATATTGTCGGATAAGAAGCAAAAAGCTGGACTGTTTCGTTATTTTATTACATAATGAGTGAGAGGAAAGTGTGCCAAAAAATGGTTTATTAGTGTGCCCCCTGGCATTAAAATAAGAGAAATTTGGCAGAAAGCAATGGGTCGTGAAGTTTTTGTATTTAAAAAACCGTATAAAACTTTACATCTTGTTACATCAAACGCTTTTGATGCAGTAAAGGTCCATACCTCATTTCCTGCCAAATATTACTATCACTTTGTCCTCGAGTATCTGGTTCTACTTCTAAAATTAAATTGGCGCTCATTTTGGGTTTACAAAATTCAACAAAATTATTTGCATTCTTCCCTTGTCCGGAATTTTTAAAATTAATAACAAGACAGCAAGAAACAACTTTCTCATGTGAAGCGCAAAGGTGTACTGCCGAATATCAGTCTACAATGTGCAAGGTGATGTCACAGTCGTTTCTGCCGCTTTTTAAAGGGGCGGGATTTTCAACCCTTAATATCTCAGTAGTGGGGCATGTGTAAGAGCTTGGAATTTCAACTGTTGTTTTGATGATTGAATTATACAAAATAACATGAAAAAATCGAGAAAATATTTCATTGATAACAAACCCATTAGATATATTTGGATTCAATACTAATATTCGTTGTCAATATAACCTCATGTGAACTATTGGTGGACTGTTTCGTTATTTTATATAATATATATATAACCTCAAGAGAACTAATGGAAAAAAATAAAAATTAGGCTCAACGTGTGACTACAGGCCCATATCAAAAAATGGATGGATCATATGAACCACCAGGTGATGTACATAGGACGATATAAGAGCATAAAATAATAAGATTCAGCACTATGCCGTCACTTGAAAGCTGTCCAACTGAGTGCTGGTGAGAATTCAAAAGTGCAGGTAGAGGGAGTACATTTTGGTCATATATTTGTGTACGGCATTTTTACCATGGATAGATCCATGAAAAATAATGAGAAAGCGCGCAGTGCCGTAGAAAAATGGTGCGCCACAAAGTCGGTAAATTTTTCTGATTTTCTGACAATTTCCAGGGTAAATTTGGTCATTTCATTCTGTGCGGCATCAGTTTCATACTGTTTCAATACAGCTTCTAATCCATTATTCGGCAACGCCGTACAAAAATCATGCGACAAGGGGAAAAAATCGGGGGTTGCAACCCCCTCCCTTTCCGTGGTCCGGGGGGTTATTTGAATCAACATAAAATTAATTTATTTTGAAAGTATTTTATGCATAGATAATATTTTTTTACATGCCGTACATTTTCGTTGGTCCAAAGGTTTGTAGGGGGAAACAAACTCTAGGAAAAATCCATAGAACGAAGTGTAAGAAAAATCCATATAACGAAATGTAAGGTGAAATTCATGACGATATTTTTTTATACGGCATTTAGATAGTTTATTTGTACTTAATGCAATAATTTATAAAAAGTTAATGCCGTACAAATCTGAAAGTTCATATTGATGAAAAAGTAATAAAAATATTAAATAAATATAATTTACATATATATCGTCATTTTCATCAGCCTAATAGATATGGTCTGCATTAAAATGTACGGCATCATTTTTTCCTAATTTATTTATCTTAATACTATTTAAAACAAGGGAAAAATGTAGAAAATTGCTATATTTTATTAATCTATGAATATTTAAACTTTCGCAATAATTCAAAAAATTTCAGTTTTTGTATTTCTCTATAATTTCTTTTAGAACAGTTTCTTTTGAACGGCAATACTATATAACAATTAAATTTTACAATATCATGTTAAAAAACAAGTTGCCGTACAGAGTCAAATGATTGTACAGCTTTATAAATCAAGTATACCATGAAATTAAGATATTTATTAATATACATTCGAATGAACAATAATTTTTTGACGGCATTATTTTTAATAGTACTTTTGAGTGCTAAATAATATTTTGGAACCGAAGCCGTACTTTTTCAAATCACCCCCCCGAACAACGGAAAGAGAGAGGGTTGCAACCCTCGATTTTTTCCCCTTGTCGCATGCTTTTGTACGGCGTTGCCGAATAATGGATTAGAAGCTGTATTGAAACAGTATGAAACTGATGCCGTACAGAATGAAATGACCAAATTTACCCTGGAAATTGTCAGAGAATCAAAAAAAATTACCGACTTTGTGGCGCACCATTTTTTTACGGCACTGCGCGCTTTCTCATTATTTTTCATGGATGTATCCATGGTAAAAATGCCGTACAAAAATATATGACCAAAATGTACTCCCTCTACCTGCACTTTTGAATTCTCACCAGCACTCAGTTGGACAGCTTTCAAGTGACGGCATAGTGCTGAATCTTATTATTTTATGCTCTTATATCGTCCTATATACATCACCTAGTGGTTCATATGACCCATCCATTTTTTGATATGGGCCTGTAGTCTATAACTTTGACACAGCTGTTTCCCAATTTCAATTTTTAACATTTTTCAAAATTTTAATTTTTTATGGTAGAATGGTTCCAATGGAAGTGTATGAGGACGAACCAGTAGAAAAGGTCGAATATAGGACAGTACTCGAAGAACGCAAAGTACCACAAGTTCGTGCGCTCTATCCGTTTAACGACCACGGGATGACCATGGTCAAGGGTGAGGTTATGTTTCTATTGAACAAGAGTAACCCAGACTGGTGGTGTGTACGGAAGGCCGACGGCACAGATGCCTTCGCGCCAGCGAATTACGTCGTAGAAATCGAACCTAGAATAATTCAGATCCCGTTGAAAAAAGCGGAAACCGTCAAAGCCATACAGAGAGTTAAGAAAACCAAGATGGTCAGTCATAAAGTACCTGTTAAAGTCCTCAGGTGAGTCTTTTTAACTCTTCATCCTTTGTAATCTAGGTTCGATTATAATATTTTGAAATAAACAAATTTCAATTTTTTTCAGACAAAGAAAGCAACCCAAGCCCAAAGTGGACGACAGTATGAGTGTGCCCAAAAGGCAGAAGAGAATTAATGACACATATGATCAACTGAAATCAATGGCAATAACCAGGCATGCATTGCTTGAGGATGCTATTCGACTATTCAAATTTTATAAAGAATGCGACAATTTCGAAAGGTGGATGAAGGACAAGGAGAGGTTCCTTGGTGAAGAACCTGACGGCAATGTAGAGCAAGCCAAGAGAAAATATGAGGTTAGTTTCACTATATTTATTTAGGTTCTTCAATTGTGTTGATATCTTATACTTATACTAATGTCCAGTATTTTATTTTGGTCTCTTTGGTGATTTTTTAAAGTTTCGGTTCAAAAAACATAGATTTAAAAGAAAAATACTCTATGGACATTAATGCTTTACTCATGAACAGAATGCCAATATAATTTAGATATTTGAGATAGTCTAATAGTTATTTAATAAACTAGTTTATTAATGACAGCGATTAATGGTTGAGATATTTTAACGCGTGAGCGGAGCGAGCGCGTTAATAGTTCGAGACCATTAATCGCTACATTAATAAACGAGTTTATTACAAGATTTTTCCGTCGACCCCATCATGAATTGAGTATAAATTCTTTATTGAAATAAATTTTTATTTTGCATGACAGATACACTTGACACAATATAAATTTCTATGTTTCTATGTTTCGATATATTTATATTTATGCTCCCGATGGAACAATTTGAGAAATTCATAGATGGAATATTAGACATGTGACATTCTGAATAGTTAACAT
This sequence comes from Cynegetis impunctata, assembly GCA_030704885.1. Classification (NCBI taxonomy): domain Eukaryota; kingdom Metazoa; phylum Arthropoda; class Insecta; order Coleoptera; family Coccinellidae; genus Cynegetis; species Cynegetis impunctata. The sequence continues at coordinate 24,188 of JARQZK010004354.1, read as the reverse complement.
TACCTACAATATCCGATAAGGAATATGTGGAACTGGTGGAAGCTGAAGTGTTATTTACTTTCGAACGATTATTGCATAAAAATTTTTCCGCAGTTTCTACTTTATTTTGTATAGAGTTAAATTTTTCGATTCGAATTATGAATTCCTTTTCTCTGTGGAATAACAGTACATGCACAGAATAATTCAACTATTCCGTGCTGAATACTTCTGTGTTTGGTTGCCCATGACAATCATACATTAAAATAGGAGAAATTGCACATTAAAATGGGTCATTAATGATCAATTTCGTGTACGTTAAAGTAAGGTTTTATTTTAGAGGTCGACGGAAAAAAATATTAATTGTTTCAAGTTTGCATATGATACCTAACCCCAATTTAAAATACTAGTATGTAAAACTTTATACTTATTAAATTCAGAATGGTACATTTCAATCTGTTGAATTTTGGTGGTGTATTGTATTTTCAGAAGCTTTCTCAAGCATTCCAAAATTTTACCATATTTTATATCATGAATCAGCAGTTGAAGATTGAAAATCTTGTTTCAATCCAATTGGTTCCAGTGAAATAGCTACTACTTCATTTATTGAATTCAGGGTGAATTAACTATGTCATATATTAAGGGACATTCATTTTATTAAAATATATTTCGATTCATAGTTTAGTTTTTCTGAATACTTGAGGCATATGGTATAGGGGAGAGGTGGCATGAAAGGGATATTTTTGTTGTAGAGGCTCTAGTGAATACTCAATATAATATTTTGAATAGGTTGAACCTGAATGAGAAGTCTACATTAATCTTCTATTGAAATAAAACTATATAATTAATATTTCTTTATTCTTAGGTAAAAATTTTCACATTTTTTGAAAATGTGCATTGTTTCCCTTTCATAAATAAACTGTATAGAAAGGGACGGGCTGATTTGTGAAGGGACAGTACGTAATATCAAGATTAAATCACTTTATAATTATAGTAATTTAGTTATGTTTAAATATCAAATTTTTAAGTGACAAACAATCAACAGTCTTAAAGTTTGGTTATCTAGCTAACGTAGAATGAATCCAAGTAGTTACTAATTGTGCAATGATTAAAACTGATACAACCAGCAAAAATATAAAATAAAGATACCTTTAAAAAAATGATTAGAGAAATAACTGAAAAATTTTAAAAAAATTCTTGAAATTAATTTAGTATTTATCATTTTTCATAAGAGTTATTATAATCAACAATCTCAATATATGAAGGGACATTCCATTCGTGGTCGGTTGTAGTATACCCTTCATAAATATTACTCAAAAATTAAAACATAACCATAAAAAAAACTACAAATAAATAAAAGTTTACTGAACTCTTGTTCTCGTATCTGTCTATAACTAATCAATTACAAACACTGGTAAAAAGAGTACTTATCAAGTTACAGTAATTCTCAAAGCATTTCTGAAGAATAACAAAAAATTACTTTTGTGTACGATTACGAGCACTTGCATATCGCCGCCATCTTTAAAATTACAGGAGTGTGATGTTAGGTGCGAATAGTTGTCCTTCGGGATTGCCATAGAACAAACATTTTGTCTACTGGGGACGTTTCTTATTTACCAGTTATTTGAATGTCCCTTTCAATACGTGTCCCTTTCATGCCACCTCTCTCCTACTTGTAGGACGATCTGTAGTTGTTACAGTTAATAATATTGAAGTAAATTATTTTTTCACACTCTTGAAACACAGATAAAGGTTCCATATATTTTGGCAACAACACAAATATATGTTACCTTTGAAAATGTTTATATATTGTATGAGTTTTTCTTCGTTTTTTCAATTATTAAAATCAATTCAACAGAAATTCGTAACGGATTTATCAGCAAGCAGCAACCGAATGGACGAACTGAGCGAAGCCGTAAAAGAATTTGAAAAAATGAATCATTCGCAAATCGACAAGGTGAAAGCCAGACATCGTCAAGTGCAAGGGGCGTGGCGAAGATTGAATCTACTGAAAACGCAGAAGGAAAAGAGTTTAGCAGGCGCTAGCAGCGTCGAACTCTTCCAGAAATTATGCGAAGAAGCCAAAGACTGGATGATGGAAAAGATGGAACAACTGAAAATAGATATACTTGGGCACGACCTAAAAACGGTTCAAGCATTACAGAGGAAACACGATAATTTGGAGCGTGAACTGAACCCTCTGGAAGAAAAGGTCAATAAAGTGATCCTTCTCGCAAATTCCGTGAAAACTGCGTATCCGAGTGAAAAGGAGAACGTTATAGAGAAACAGCGGGAGATTGAGGATCTCTGGCAGAAAGTGAAAGATAAAGCTATGGAAAGGAGGGCAAGACTGGAAGATGCTGTGGGATTGCAAATCTTCGATAACGGCTGCAAATATCTTCTGAGTTGGGTTGCTGATGTTAAAAACGAAATCAACGCAGAGAATACCGTCAGGGACGTACAAACTGCAGAGAATCTTCTGAAGCACCACAAAGATTTAGAAAAGGAAATATTGTCAAAGGATGATGAGTAAGTTAGACACCTTGTACTCTTCTTCTTAACACGTTCGCGACGATTGCGCCACCGGTGGCCCACACCGATCTATCCTCACAGACGATGGGAACCATCGGTGGCCACTGATCAATATAAGTTTAGACTCACATAAAATTTCACACGTCAAAGATAGGCTTTTGATATTGAGACAACGGCTATAGGAATAGTACATGTTGCTTTGGTTACCACCGATTGCGCACTCGTCCACTGAGATAGGTGTAAGAGAAAAAAAACATACAGATACATAAAAATATATGCTTATTTTTTCAAATCATTTCAAAACATGACAGTACATAAGTAAGTGAACATGAATTAGTAAGTATACCTAACTACGAACTAAAAGAACACAAATCTAAATAACAACATACTGATAAAAAAAAGATTAGTCTCAAAACAAAAAATCATCAGTCTGAAGATAAAAAAAATTAACATGAATAAGTATACCTTACTATATACTAAAAGAACATAAATCTAACTAACAACACTACAAAAAAAAATGTTTATGCTCAAAAAACCAAATTCCAATTGATTTTACATGGTGGCCACCGGTGGTACCCGACGCCAACAACGAAAAAATATTCATTGGTGGCGTCAGGAACCACCGGTGGTGCACATCGAAAATTGAATCAAACTACAAAAAAAGGTCATATTAACTGTTCAAAAACACTTTATTTATACAAAAAAAAACAAATTAATAAAAATGAGACATAAAAAATTTTCGTCCTGAATTTATCGGTATACAACCAAGCCATCGTCGCGAACGTGTTGAAGTACTGCTGGATTTTTGAACATACATATCACAAGTCATTAACTTATTTGTAATAATTGTGTAACAGAAACGTCCCAAGCATAATAAACAAATATATTTGAAAAATTTTGAATAGCTTGATTAGGTCTACAAGCATAAACACAAAACTGTTCCGTTACTAGAAAAGTAATTTAAATTCAATTTATAAAATACACAAAATGAAAGTTTTCATTCACTAATATTGAATATAAAATAGCCCTATCGACGTCATATCAAGAGTGCACCAACTACCAAGAATAAGTAGATATTAGTTTTTGTGTAAATAAAATCTACTTCCACCGGGAATTAAAGCCAAGACCTCTAGGCTATGAATTAACAGTGAACGCACTTCGTCATATAGATCGTTGAAAAAATTGTTTAACTTATTAATCCACTACTCTGTTGCCCAAGGACCTCCGCAACTCCTTATGCGGCACGGCTCCTATTATAAACAATATTTATCTTAGAATTGTTCTTAGCCTTATTTATCGATTATAGATTCAATCAATTAGCTAAGTTGGGAAAAAAACTATGCAAATCGAATGAAAACAAAGATGAAATATTGGGTAATGTCCAAAGGCTAGAAGAAGAACAGGCCGCTCTCATGAGAGGCTGGAAGGAAAAGATGCATTGGATTGAGCAGTGTCTTCAATTACAAAATTTCAACAAAGAAGCCGATAATATTGATGCTGCAACATCTGCCCATTTGAATTTCTTGGACTATTCCGATAGTGGGGTGAGACTCTTTTTTAATTTTAATTTGATATTGTATAGATGTTCGATTGATTGTTCTCTCCCTCACTTTTTTATTTTATGTAAATGAGCGCACACGTAAATTCCAGCTTTTTTTTTTTATTTATACTTTATATTTTGTTGGATTTTAGAATTCTTTGGATGAAGTTGAAGCTTTGCAAAAACAACATAGAGCTTTCACTAATACTTTGTTTGCTCAAGATGATCGTGTTAATGCTTTTAACAAAAGAGCCGACATTCTCATTGCAGATCAACACTATGAGAGTGATGCGTAAGTAATCGTTTACTATAGTGACAATTTTTCCATTCGAATATTTTTTACGATATATTTTTGAATTTTTTAGGATCGACGAGAAGCGTAATCACGTTTTAGATAGAAGGGCATCTGTGAAAGAACTTTGTCAGCAGAGATCGAAGAAACTTGAGGCGTGTAAGAACTACCAAGAGTTTTGTGCAGAGGTAGATGACTTGAGGGCATGGATGGTGCACAAAGCAAAGACTGCATCTGATGAAAGCTACAGGGACCTCGCAAATTTGGGTTTGTTTTTTTGTATTTCTTATCCCATGTTTTCGATACAGGCCTAACAAGTGATGACGTTTTTGAATAGGTAGAATTTTGAATATTCAATGTTTTAATTTAGTAACAGCTGTCTATTTGTTGTTAATTCAGGAATATTGTATATAACATTTTCTTCGTGAAAGATGACTGAACAAATATGAAATCTAAATAGTACAAATGTCTATAACAATAGAAAAAAAATAATTTGGTTATTAAATTTTGGACCTATAATAACTTCATCTTGTGCAGCTTGTGACCATAATATTTTCATTTTTCCCTACATGATCTTTTGAGTTGATGGGATTTTTATTTACTGATACCAAATGCCATTGATAAATTAACTGATGCTAATTTTATTTACTTCACTTCAAAAAATCTGACCTCATAAAAATGTATAGAATTTCGAATTATTGTAATATTTGAAAGTTTTTACTAAATGATTAGATTTAGTTTTCACTAAATGCAGTTCTACTTAAACTGTATAAGTTGATAAAATTTTAGCAAAACAGGTGATTCTGTTATTTCTGGCATTGAAAAATGTGAATCCGTCTTTGTACGAAACTATATGTCCACATCAGGGGCGGCTAGTCAAAGGAGGCTAAGGAGGCTAAGCCTCCTCAATAATATTCCGTGTATCACTAATATATATATTATATTGAATAGTCAGCATTCAGCATATTCATATTAATCAAAATCATATTATTTTATGCACCTACCTTCCTTTCAACCTACATTATATAATATAATTTATTAATTAAGATAGAAGGTATTTACATTTACTGCATTTCATTCATTTCAAGATTTGTGGCAACGCTGCGGAAAGCTTAGAAAGGTATATTCTCAACGTTCATTATGCCTGCCACAGAAAAGCAAACTCACACCACTCAAAAACAAATACTCCGAATGAATACTTCATTGAAATAGAAAACCAAAACACATGTACATGGCAACACCGATAAAGTCCAGTCTTATACAATGTCGACCAATCACAACTATAGAATCTCCCTGACATCGAGTAAAGTCGTTGATTGAATCGTAGTATGATCGTAATTCGTACTGTCTGAATAGTGAGGAATCAGCTCGCGTTACGCGTATTGTTTTAAAATGAGTTTGATTACTGAAATTAATTTCAAAAATTTCAATGGTGGAATATTTGTTATCCCATAACTTTAGTGCCCTGAAGTTATGAGGATAAAGTTTTGATAAAAACAAAAAAACCTACCACTGAATTAAACAATTTGGTTGCAGCGTAACAGAAAACAAAACCGCGGTTTTAATACACGGAATTATGAGAGAAATCCTTGCCTAACCGGATCACAGGTAAAAATAAATTATTTTGTTGCAGTGTTTACTTTTTACTGGTGAAAAATGTCTCTGTTTTGGGGCCGCTTAGGATTTGAGGATTTAATTCTATACCTAGTTGAAAGTGATGAATTTTTCACCGATAAAGTAAACTTTAAATACAGCACGCGGATTAATATCTTACTTACAAGATAAGGAATTTATATATTTTTTTAAACATCTTTAAATTAATTTTTCAACAAACAGAAATAGTTTTTCAAATCTTACAGCACAAGTTTTCAGATGTAATTTACTCACGAAATCGGCCTCAAGTTTCTTTTGGGAAAAAAATTTCAGAATTTCGTGCAGAAGTTTATTTTAAAAAACTATTTTCTGTATTTCAAACTACTGATGATACGACTCAATTTAGCCCAAAAACGAAAGAAAAATTCTCAGTTACGCAGATATGGAGCTTCACTATAAAGCAAATATTTATGAAAATTTGGATACTATTAGCGGGGTCAAATAGAAATAAGGTTCTCTTGATTTGAAAGAACTGCATTTCTTCGAACTTACTCAATAAAAATTTGTTCACCGGATTTTCGGCTAATTTTCCAGATAACCTTTGGAAAATTTATGTCAAAAATACACTTTTTTTTGATAAGGTGGCCATAAAAAGTGAACTGTGTGTTGTTTATAATGACAAATGAAATTTTTGGGCAAAATGAAAATCATGTGAGGACTATTAAATATCTTTTTGATAATGATTTGAATCAAGAATTACCCCAAGTTTATAAACCTCTTATGTCTAATTGTTTTCTATCCCGGTGACATCGGCTTCCGTAGAGCGCTCGTTTTCCACTCTTAAGAGGATTTACAAAACTTATTTACGAAATTCAATGAGCCAGGATCGTTTGAAAAATATTAGTTTGTTGTCTATTGAAAAGGAATTGTAAAAACTTTTGGCGAAAGACAAAAAATTTTATGAGGATATTATAGATCATTTTGCTAACGTTAAAGATCGCAGAATCCCGCTAATCTTCAAAATATATAATAACTTTTTATTTGCTCTCACCAGCTGTTAAAAAATTCGTTAAGTAGGTAGGTAGGTACCTACTATTTATGTTGTGAAAGAAAAGAAATTTGATGAATAGATGAATTGATTAATTGGCTGAGAAGAATTTTGTGAATAATTGTAAATAGGAGTTGTAGGTCTCAGGTAGTAGACACTCGAAAGTTGAAAACAAAATTAATAGCTTAGGGTGCTTGTTTTACTTTGATTTTCTTTAAATTATATTTACGTTGAAATCCTAAAAATTTTACGCCTATGGTGGTATTTTTAACACCTCTCTTGTAGCCTCCTCAAAACCAAAACCTCACGAGGCCGCACACTGGTCCACATATATACATATATACATATAATAGTATATATATTATATATAATATATATATTATATATATATAATATATATATATATATATATTATAGTATATCCTATATATATATATATATATATATATATATATATATATATATATATATATATATAATATATATATATATATATATATATATATATATATATATATATATATATATATTTTTTTTTGGATGCAACAAAAAGGTTCTTTTGGAACATATGATCATATTTCATATTTATACTTAATTCTTGATGTGCAACCATCTAACCACTGGGATCTCGGATTTAATTGAGAATAATTTTGTCAATACGACGAAAATGTGTACCAGGTATGAATAAGTGAGCACTATTCAATTCATTTTGTAGAATATTTCAAGTTCTTTTGATTATCACTGATTTCACAATGTTTAAAATTTAGTATATTTGTTTGGATAGGGTTCATTCTTGAAGAATACTTTGAGAGGTGAATATTGTTACTGACATTTTAAATGAGAATGTTTATCAATTCCCTACTCAATTATTTTCACGAAACTTTTGCTCGAGATGTGATGTTACATTAGCTACTACTGTATCACAGTAGACACGCCCATAAATTTTTTTCAGTAAAGTTTTCAATTACAATTTGTGTTACAGAGCGGAAACTTCAGAAACACGAAGCTTTCGAACGTGAACTGAGAGCCAACGAGGGTCAACTTAGAAACGTGAATAACTTGGGTCAGGCCCTCATTGCCGACAACAGCGCCTTGAAGGACGACGTCGCTAAAACACTCAGCGACCTCAACGAGGAGTGGCAGCACTTAGTCAGGCTATCCTTGAAAAAAGGGAGATGTTTAAGACAGGCCGTCAATGAACATTCTTATAATTCTGCTGTTGATGATGTGAAAACGAAACTTGACGAGATAGAAGAACAGTTGAATAGTGAGCATTTGGGAAATGATTTGAGATCATGCAAGGTGAGAAATTCCACTTCTTTTATATAGGCGTGCTGTTAGACTTATGAAACATTTGAATGGATGTTTATATGAATTAATAGAAATAGAAGTTTCTTTCGAGGTATATTATGTATTGAATAGAAGGCACACTTGAATAAATTACCAACGTTTGGGAGTAATTAAATTAGAAAAAGTTGAGCTTAAAATTAAGTAAAACAAAAATTAAATTCTAATGTTCTTATTGCAGCCATGTTCAATGTAACATATTTTTTGATAACAATCTTGAAAATATATCACAATCCATCACTCTACCCATTTAGTAATTCTGTTTCCTTGAAGAATTGTTTGTTAATTTTCAATTAAACTCTTTCTAGTTAAACCTAAAATATTTCCCCACTGGTATTCTAATGAACTTAAAATTGCCATACTTAATAAAAAGAAATTTCATAAACTCTATAAAACCTACTATTCCACTTTTTATTATGAACTCTTCAAGAAAGAAAGAAGTAGATGCAAATTCTTAATTGCACGGGATCAAAAAGAGTTCATTGACAGTAGGGAAGAATCTCTTTCTTCTGATCCCAGAAAAATTTACAGATATGCCAAATCCATTGGCTTTTCGAATTCTTATCCCTCAGTTATGTATTTAGACGATAGAGTCGCTGATAATATTAAAGATGTTGTTAATTTGTTTGCTGAGAAATTTAGTAGTGTATACAAAAATTTAGATTTAAGTGGAACTAATATCACATTCGATATTAGTGATAATATAAATGCATTAGAAGTCTCTGAGATCGATGTTCGAGATGCCATTAACAATTTAAGACCAGATTCTAGCCCTGGTCCTGATGGCATACATCCCAAACTGATAAAAGAATGTTCAGATTTAATTATAGTCTGGTTAACCAAACTGTTTAATGCTTCATTAGCTCTTGGGATTTACCCGGACGCATGGAAAATTTCGTATATTATTCCTTTACCTAAAGGCGGGGATAATGCGGACATTAAATAAAGAATGCTCCTAATTTGAAAATTTTTATTAAAAGAGTTTGTACATTTTTAAGGGAAACATATTAAGTTAATGTTTATTTTTATAACTAACAACACGCTTTGAAAATATTTGTATTTCTTTTCAATAACTAGCCAAGTGCTAAATAAAGATTATTATTATTATTATTATTATTATAAATAATTACAGACCTGTAAATAAATATAATGTATTTGCTAAACTGCTTGATTTTGTTGTCTACCACAAAATTTTCGGTTATTTTCGGAGATTCATAGTTTCCCAACAACATGGTTTCATTGATGGCAGATCAACTGTTACAAATTTAACAGTTTATCATGAATTCTTAGTAAAGCAACTAAACTCTGGCTATGTGGTAGATTCTATTTATACAGATCTTTCGAGAGCGTTTGATCTAGTAAATTTGGAACTTTTACTCTGAAAACTATATGCCTATGGCATGAGTGGTAGTCTCCTTCGATGGGTTTCATCTTATCTTCATGATAGAAAACAAATAGTAAAAATCGGGAATGTCTACTCTTTTTCAATCAGTGTTCTTTCGGGAGTAGGACAGGGGACTCATTTGGCCCCTTTATTCTTCCTCATTTTTATTAATGATGTGATAGATCAAATCCTGTATAGTAAAATTTTGTTGTTCGCTGATGATGCAAAGATTTTTAGAGAAATCACCTCCTATGAGGATATGGATAAATTGCAATATGACATAAATAGCTTTAATAATTGGTGTGTAGCTAATGGATTGAATATCAACGTAAATAAATGCTTCCACATTAGGTTTGGTAGATCACGATCTATTTGGCTCTTAGTAATGAACTTATAAATCAAGTGAATTTTACGAAAGATTTAGGTGTTATCTTTTAAGCAGCACTACGAATTTACTTTTCTAAAAGGTCAAAAGAAAATCTATTTTCTTAAGAGGTTTACGAATAAGTTCAACAACATTGAAACATTTAGAAAACTTTATTTCTCCTTTGTGTATTCAACAGTTATGTATGCTTCTCCTATTTGGAGACCCAAAGATAAGGGAGAGATAAGAAAGTTAGAATCTCTCAATAGAGTATTTATTAGGTATGCAGGGTATAGAACTGGAATGAGAATTCCGTTTACAGATCACAATTTAGTTCCCCTTTATCAGAGATTTCAAATCTCAAATTTTGAATCAGCTATGGATAGAGCTGATGTGATCTTTGGGTATAAAATTTTGGTCAATTTAATTGATGTACCTGAAATATTGAGTCAATTTAATTTTTATGTACCCCCCCGCAACCTTCGTCATAATGTTTATGATTTTCAACCTAACAATTGTCGTCGGGGAGATAAAGAGAGAATTATTGATAGAATATTTATGTTATGTAATAAAATCGTAGACTGGTTTGATCCAAACACACTTTTGTTGTACAAAATAAAAAATTTATCAAAATCATTGTTAAAATTTGAATGAATTGAATAACTTAATATTTTTTTTATGTAATCAAGTTTTTATTCTTGTAGGCTTCTAGCCATAAACACATTGTAATTTTTAATGTATGGGGCTTGCCCCGTGAATAAAGATAAATAAAAAAAAATAAAATAAAATAATAATTATTTGATAATTGTCCACGTTCACTTTGTGTTATATATTAAATGATACATTCAAACGAAAAAAAGGACCAGACGGTTGATGTTTTCAATGCCAAGCCCCGGAAATAAATTAAAATACTTGCGTTTTAGGATCTCTTAAGACGTCACGAAGATATAGTAACAGAATTAGCTCAATCCGCGAACAGGGTGGAAGAGCTGGCCAAACAGAGCGGTGAAATGAACGATGACGACCACTTCGATTCCGCTACGATCGGCAACAAAGCATCATCACTCCAAGAGCGTCTGTACGCTCTAGATAAGCCGGCTAAGCAGCGTAAAGCCAAACTGGAGAAAGCCTTGCAATACTACAAATTTTGGTTCGACTTGGACACTCAACTGCAGTGGATCAAGGATCACATGCCTTCTGCATCTTCGGACGTTCTAGGACAGAATTTGCACCAAGCCCAAAACCTCCATAAGAAGCACAAGAAATTGGAAACGGAAATTGAGGGACATCAGCCTGATATTGATAAGACGATGCAAATTGGAGAGGAGCTTATTACACAAGATCACCCTGAGAAACAACAGGTGGGTAATTTTGCGTTTATAAGAATGAGTTTGCTAATAAAATGCATAGGTATTTAAAAGATAAAAAGAAAAAGAAATAAATTAAAACTGTTCAAAAATTATGTATAAATGAGTAGGTACTGTGTATATATTGAAGCATTATATTCTGAAATTGCAACTTTACTTCTTTTTTTTTCACAAATCACACATTATTATTGATTGTAATCGATTGTAAATTTTTTTGAGGCATAAAATTTTAATGTTTAAATAATTAATAATTTTTTCTCAGATCAAAAAATTGTGCAACGATCTATTAGATTCCTGGACGGAACTTAAAGAAAAAGCAGCAGAGAGGGCGCAAAGTTTGGAACTGTCTTTGAAAGCTCAGCAGTTCTATTTTGAAGCCAACGAAGTGGAGTCGTGGCTCAACGAAAAGTCAGATATCTTGGCAAGCACGGATTACGGCAGAGATCGAGACTCCGCAACAAAACTTCTCACTAAACATAAAGTGAGTGATTTTTAGGATAGCAGAGAGAATTCATTTTTTCCCAAAAAGTTAAAATATTCTTTGATTCTTTTCGAGAATACTTTGAAGTAGGAATTAAACTGATTGGTTGATGAGGTATTAGTTTATCCTTGATTAGTTTTCAGTAAAGTTATATAGTATGATATCAGATTACAAATAAATTATTATTTCATCATTTTTTCATACTCATTACGTTGCTTCACAGGTTTTACAACTAGAATTAGATACGTACAAGAACATAATAGCGGAAATGGGACGAGGCGTTCACGAACTCACGAAAATGAATCATCCAGAGTCGAAAACTATAACCGAACGGCAGGCTAGCTTGGAGCATTTGGTAAGATCTCTGCAGAGGAAGTCTACATTGCGCCAACATCGCCTAATGGAGTCGTTATTCAGGCACGAATACTTTTCCGAATCCGCAGAATTGGAGGACTGGATACTTGAGAACCTGCAGCAAGCATCATCTGAAGATTATGGTCAAGACTACGAACATCTAATTGTGAGTATTAATTTTCTACAAAGGGGCAAATACTTCATATATATATATATATATATATATATATATATATATATATATATATATATATATATATATATATATATATATATATATACAGGGCTATTCAAATTCGAGCCTATGCATGGGGATCTCGATAACGGTAAGAGATAGACGGGTGATCAAATGGGGGCAATAAAGGGGCATATTTGAGAGGTCAATCATCTGGATAAAAAAAATCTAATCTAGCTTCTTTAGTTTTGGAGTTATACAGGAAAAATCGAAAATGTCGAAATTCTTCTTTTGCCTATATCTTTTTATTTTAGGAATTTTTTAAAACAGATTGTCACTTTGCCATTGCAAGTTTTTGTAGGCTATCCAAATATCTGAATAAAAATTATATACAGGATATCGTATATATCGTTGGCCACCCTCAACTTTCAATTACGGACCTGTATTTTTAATTGCATTTTTTTGAACGCCAAGAGTCGTGTTTCATATTGTCGTAGTATTTCCATCTGAATTGCAGAGTGCTTTGGAAATATTGAACTATTAACAGTAAAATTTCAAAGTTTTTTTTTAAATTCCAGCTGTAATTGAAAAAATATATAACTTTTTTCAAATTTTGCCAGTTTTCCATAGCAACTTTTTGTGGCATTTCGAAATATCTAAATGACATGTATATGCAGGGCATCGTACACATTGGGCCACCCTAAACTTCTCATTTTCAAATACAGACCTGTATTTTTATTGCATTTCTTAAAATGCCAAGAGTCATGTTTGATATTGTCGTTTTATTTTTATCGAAATCATGGAGTGTGGAGATATTGAACTAATACTAGGCATTCTATACCTTATTCTATGATATATTTCTTAAAACTAAATTTGAATTTACTATGTTTATTATCACAAAATATTTTGAAAAATTTAACACTGCGATTGCAATTTCGGTCACTAGACCATCATCGGGCAGATTGAGTTAAGAACGATGATGGTCTAGTGACCGAAATTGCAATCGCAGTGTTAAATTTTTCAAAATATTTTGTGATAACAAACGTAGTAAATTCAAATTTAGTTTTGTTCATCATGTTAAATTATCACGTAGTAACGACGGATTCCATCAACTATATATTTTTTAAATTACAGCTGAAATTTTGAAAAAATTTGAAATTTCACTGGTAATTGTTCAATACTTCCAAAATACTCTGTGTTTCAGGTGAAAATACTTTTACAATATGATCCATGATTCTTGGCATTCAAAAAAATGCAATTAAAAATACAGGTCCGTATTTGAAAATTGAAAGTTAAGGGTGGCCCAATTTATACTATACCCTGTATATAATTTTTATTCAAATATTTGGATAGCCTACATAGTTGCAATGGCAAAGTGACAATTTGTTTTTAAAAAATTTCTGAAATAAAAAGATATAGGCAAAAGAAGAATTTCGACATTTTCGATTTTTCCTGTATAACTCCGAACTAAAGAAGCTAGATCACATATTTTTTATCCATATAATCAACCTCTGCAATATGCAACTTTGCACTCATTCAACCAACCCTGTATCTCTTACCATTATTGAAATCCCCATGCATAGACTCGAATTTGAATAGGCCTGTATATATATATATATATATATATATATATATATATATATATATATGTATATATTTATATATATATATATATATATATAGTATATATATATATATATAATATATATATATATATATACATACATACGGACATACATACATAATATAAGTTATTATTATTGAATTGTTTGTGTTTTTAGTTATTGAGGAATAAGTTCGACGATTTCAAACTGCGCATAGAAGCTGGTGCAGAAAGATTTAGACAGTCCGAGGCTTTGGCCCAGAAACTGATAGCAAATCACAGTTCCTATACCCAAGAAATCGATGCCAAACAGGAGCAACTGGCGTAAGTAAAAGAACATGTTATTTGTTAGTACAGGAATGTTATTAATAGTTTGATTTTTTGTTGATTGATTCACTTGCATGATTTGTATCTGCTTGATTACACCATTGATGAACTTTTCTTGTTCTGAAGATAGTGTGGTAACACCATATTGTTATACTAAATGTAGAAAGTAAACTTTTTTGATGATGAAAAAAATCATTAATTGAGGCTCATCGATATAAACAAAAAGAGTTTATATTTTCATCTTTGTAGTGTTATCCTTCAAACCATTTGAATTGTCCGCATTACTGGGGATTGTTCAAATACCTTTATAAAAATGTTCCTTATGAATTAATTTAGGAAAAATATTTTTACTATTGCTATCGAATCAGTGCTTTAGGTATAGAAAAAATAAAAAGAGTTTTTTTTATGTGCATTGACTTTAATTCAGTCAGGTTTTGTTAATTTACCGAGTGTTTTTGTTAATTTGCGTTAATTTTTATTCGTTATATTATTATGTTTTGTTTAATTACTTTATTTATTAGGTTGATGCTGCTAACAAAACTTATTGTTTGTCATTTGTTTTTGTGTTGTGTTAACAATGGTCATATGGAATAATAACCTATATTTTTACTTGTGTGTACAAATTTATAAATTCCGAAAAACGTCAAATAAAAAACTATTTTGGATTGATTGGGCCGATATATGATGTTAATTAATAAACATATTAAAACAGAGGTTACTAAAACCAATTTACACGTTTATTAGATAAATACGCATGACGCACGTTTCGGTGAAACTTCACCTTCTTCAGATGCTATATCCAATGTTTGCGTATGTCATCTATGAACGTGCAAATAGTTTTTATTATCCATATTCTTAGTATAAAAAACTATTCAATTAATTGTAACTATTTAGCTAATTGAAGAATTATGTTTTCGTCCATGAAGTTGGTAATTTTTCAATTTTTAGAAGCAGTAACAAAAACAAATATGAGCATATGAAAATTAAATTCTCATATTGTTATTTTTAATAACTACACATTTTTAATTAGAATTTTTCATTAATAGGTTTAAATACTTAAACGATCATACGATTTCTGTGGATAACATGATAATCGATTGTAATTACAATTAATGCAGTCTAAATTAATATTTCATATTGAATTCAAATCTTTAAAAATAGGAACAAATTGATCATCATGAAGTTTGGTATCTCTAGACTCCATTATTTTAATGACATAGATAGACAATAGCCTTGAAAATTTATTCTATATTGCACATCTGGTTATAATACAAATTTTTCATATTAATTAAACGCTTCATTCTACTAGTTGTCTATTTTTAAATAGATATTTTTTTTACATGGTTAATATTTGCACGATGGTATAATCAAGCAAATCCAAAATAGACAATTTGTATATACATATACCTATATAGCATGTGGTGTTGGTTTTTCTAGCACTGAAACACCTTCTGAAACTTACGATGAGGTTATGGAAAGACATGATTTAGTAAGGTAAACTGTTTATATCAATTTCATCTATGGCTTTTCATTTATGTGTGCGTTCTAATCTTGTCATATTTGAAATTTCCATTTTTGTGTCATGCAAACAGAACCATTTTATTGGTTGAGGATATTATGTAAGCGATACTTCTCGTCGTGGTTACCCCTATGGTCGTTAACTGATTTGATCGTCATTTTCAGAAACTCATGGGAAAAACTTCATGAACAAATTAATAATCGGGAAATACGATTACTAGCAGCTGGTGAAATCCATCGTTTCCACAGAGATGTCGCTGACGCTTTACAGAGAATTCAAGAGAAGAATGCAGCCTTAGGTACCGAACTTGGCCGTGATCTGAATTCTGCTCTTGCTCTTTTGAGAAAACACGAAAAGTTCGAGAATGAACTGGTCGCATTGGAAGTGCAACTTCAATTGTTGGTGGAAGATGCCTCAAGATTGCAGAAAGTGTATCCAAGTAACAAAGTGAGTAACTCCGTGTTCATCGACTGATGCCTCTTAGTCCAGTCAATGACGGTAAAAAAAGTGTAAACTGTGTATTTATCCCATAGAGCACCGATTTGTATGAAAATTTGGATTTCGGTTCTACTTACCATCTTTTTCAAAGTCTACCTTGTGCCGGGGGTTGCTTTTTCTCTGGGGGTGGATGCCACCCCTTCTTGGGATTGAAAAATTTTTCATTGAAAATAAGTACGGAAATCAATGAGTTGACTAATTCTAAGAAACTTTTGTTCCATGAAGTTTTTTCTGAAAGTCAATACTTTTCGGCTTATTCGCGAGTGAAATTGTCGTTTTTCAGGCAAAAAAAAACACGTTTTCAGATTCTTTTTTGCGAATAACTGGAAAAATATGCATTTAATCGAAAAACCTGTAGAGAGCAAAATTATAGCCTATAAAAAAACAAAGAAAATCGTGTATTTATAATGTATTCTGACCCAATACAAATGGAATTATTGCTTGTTGAAAGTTGATTGGTATTTACCACTATGTGTATTCATCAATATACTAATATACATATTGTAATTTCTACAAAAATTTGGTTTTTGGCTTTTTTCCCCATAACTCGCTTAGTTTTTGAGCATTCAAGTCTTTCAAAAAAGCATTATATAAATAAAACTTTTTTCAGATTTTATTTTTAAAAAGGTTCATGCTAAAAGGTCTCAAAAAAGGTACTTTGCGCGAACACACGCAAGCTTTAAATGACCATATCTTATTCAATTTTTCTCCTAAAAAAAAATGAAACGTCAAAATTTTTGAATAAGAAAAACCTACAACTTCGTACTCCCCAAAATATTGCGTATCATTAACAGTTTCTGAGTTATTTTGAAGAAACGGCGATTTTTCGCTAAATTACGAAAAATTTTTTCTCTTTTCAAACTCAATTTTTTTCAAGAAGAAGTACTTTAAATTGGTCAAACACTCAGAACGTATTATAAAAACATGAATAAAGTGAATTGTAAAGTGGCAACAATTTTTTTCTAATGGGGTGGAACAGGGTGAGATTTTCACTATTTTTTCCAACGAATAAATAGGAATCGACATTTTTCTCTCATAACTCGCATGTTTTGATGCTAGGAACTTTTATAAGAAATAACAATAAAGGTTTTTTAAAGGACTTCAAATAAGTTTCATGAGTTTTGCCCGAAAAATGCATTGGTTTTTGGTTATTGTACGTAGAAACTTTCCATTTTGGCGATTGAAAATACCAATCAACTTTCAAAAAGCAATAATTCCGTTTGTATTGGGCCTGCATACATCATAAATACACGATTTTCTTTGTTTTTTTTATAGGCTATAAATTTGCTCTCTACAGGTTTTTCGATTAAATGCATATTTTTCCAGTTATTCGCGAGAAAGAATCTACAAACGTGTTTTTATGCCTGAAAACCGACAATTTCACTCGCGAATAAGTGGAAAAGAATTGACTTTCAGAAATAACTTCATGAAACAAAAGTTGCTTAGAATTAGTCAATGTACCGATTTCCGTACTTATTTTCAATGAAAATCGGGATATGGGATAAATACACGGGAAAATGGTCATTGACTGGACTATCTCTCTAACGTTAATTTCAACAATTGCTTTGCTACGAATAATAATTATAAACCAGATATAATAGAAAGTATGATACACAAAAAGTTTTTCAAAAAATCTATATCTCAAGTTATCCATTCAAAAATGAAAAACCGAAATATTACGTTTCAACAATTATGTCGATGAGAAATCTAAAATATTTGGTAATAGTCGGAAGTTAAACAATTAAGAACTGTTATCGGCCAGGCAAATTGATTTAATGACCTAGTTTATGTTTCTGTTGTGTCGTTTTCCAGGCCAATATTCAGCAGAAACAAGAACAAGTTGTAGAAGCTTGGAATAAATTGAAACAGAGAGACGACATAAGACATGATCAATTGCAAGCAAGTGTGGACCTACAGAGATTCCTCAAGCAAGTGCGGGACCTGACTAACTGGGCCATAGGTTTGAGACTTGCCATTTCCACTGAAGAGAGTGCTCGGAGTATAGCGAGTGCGCAAGTGCTCAAGAGCGAACACGATGCCCTGAAGAGCGAGATTGAAGCTAGAGAGTTGAACTTCCATGAGGTGACGGAAAACCTAGCAGCAATGGAACAAACAGGTATTACTCCAAATAACCCTCACTGCATAGTAAGATATTGATGGATTTGTTTCAGGTCATTTTGCTGTAACAGAAGCTATGGATAAATATAATAATTTGATCGAAGAACGACAAAAATTACACAATGCTTGGCAGATGAAGAAAGTTTATTGTGATCAGTTGTATGATCTCCATCTATTCTTCAGAGAAGCGAAACTGATTGAGGATGCTACTAATGCTCAAGAAGCAGCTCTAGGTATGTTTAATTGTATAGATTTTTACAGAATTGTTTCCTTTGATTATTCATTTTCATCCTTGATTATCATTATACGAATGGATAGTAGAGTATTTAAAAAAAATTGAAATCACTTTTTCTCCGAAAATCATAGGTACCCTATAATAAATAACCATTTCTAACATCAATATCGAATTCCGACGAATATTTCTATATTTGAAAGAAGAAATGTTATATATAGTATTTAGTTCATTGAATTCTTGAAGTATAGGGGAAGAGCACTACAAGGGCAATATATCAGGCAATGGCTACTATACTGGAGTCATTAAACAATCAAAAGCATACATCAGCACTCTGTATTGATTTATCTAAAGCTTTCGACTCAGTAGACCATCAAATCCTTAGTAACAAGCTTGAAACATACGGAATTAGAGGGATTAGTCTGAGTCTTATGCAATCCTATCGTTCTGATCGCATTCAGTGTGCCGTTGAGCTTGATGGCAGAGGGTCATTAATCAGATCCGAACCAGAGAAGATCATTAGAGGTGTGTCACAGGGCTCTATACTGGGGCCACTACTCTATATTATATATGTAAATGAGCTTCCTAAAATAATATCTCAGGACATGGTTCTTTATGCTGATGACACTTCTGTCATCTTGAGTGAGATGTTTGGAGTGGAGTGTGAGGTTAGTGTAGGGGAAACGTTGAGCATTCTGGAAGAATGGTTCAAGCAAAACAATCTGATGCTTAATGTGGAAAAGACTCAGATCACATCTTTCGGTCAACGGGGCGAAGAGTTTAGTCTAACATATAAGTCTAAAATTCTCAGGGCACAGCAACACGTTTCATTCTTGGGTGTCAGGGTTGACAGCAGGCTCGACTGGAGAGTGCACATTGCTGATCTCTCAAAAAGCCTTTCTAAGTACATTTTCGCCCTGAGAGTATTGTCAATGAGCGTGGACCATAAAGTTGCAATGATTGCATATCATGCATATTATGCAGGCGAGAATTTCTTACGGCATTATTTTCTGGGGGGGGGGGGGTGGGGGGGGGCTGGGAGAATTTTTTTTCTGCAGAAGAGCTGCATAAGGTCAATTTTTGGTCTGAAACCAAGAGAGGGCTGTAAACCAATCTTTTTAAAATATAAGATTCTGACTTTGGTTTCTATCTACATTTTGGAATGTGTTTTGTTTGTAAAAAAAAATTCAGATTTATTCGAAAATAATTTATTGGATCATCAATATAATACAAGATATAAACAAAACTTACAACCAAATAAAACTAAATATACCTACATACAAAAAATGTAGATTTCTTAACTGAAAAAATTTGGAATAAACTTCCAATCAATCTACGTAATCTTTCAGAGAATAAGCTGAAAGAGAAACTCAAAAACTTTTTGGTTGAAAGTGCATTTTACACCCTTCAGGAGTTCCTAGATAGTGATTTTTCTTCGATAAAACTGTGATAATATGTACCTGTACAGTATGTTTTTTGTATTCACTTGTTAGAATATTAATTGTATATGTTTTTATATTTTTAACATTGACGTGTCCTACACATTTATTTGTATAACTGGACAAATAAAGATTATCTATCTATCTATCTATATTTTCGTTCAATTATTTTCAATTCTAGGTACCCTTGACGTTGGAGAAACAGTTGAAGAAGTGGCGAATCAACTAAAGAAACATGAGGAATTCGAGAAAGTAATTTATCATCAAGACGAGAAATTGGATATTCTCAATCAATCTGGCCAAAAACTGATATTTCAGAATCATTTCGATGGTCCAACCATAGCCACAAAATTGAAAGAAATACAGAATAAGAGACGGAAAGTTCACCAAATGTGCCTCGAAAGAAAAATCCTATTGGATAATGCTCTGCTATATGCAGAATTCAATAGAGATATCACAGAAATTCAGATGTGGATAACGGAAAAACAAAAGAAACTCGAGACACAAATGAAAACGGGAGACGTTCAGAGCCTAGAAGACAAGATAAAGATGTTACAAAAACACCAAGCATTCCAAGCAGAAGTCACTGCTAATGAAATAAGAATTGTGGAGATAAAACAGAAGGGTGAAAAATTGCTCAATTTGAGACATTCTGCTTCAAATGACATTAAATTGAAACTGAAAAATTTACACGACTCTTGGAATGCCCTCTTGAGGGAAGTACAATTTAGAGGTAAAGGATTAGAAGAAGCTCAGGATATTCTAGAATTTAACAATCAGCTAGATAAAATAGAAACATGGATAAGAGAGAAAGAAGTGATGGTCCAAGCTGGCGATACTGGAAGAGATTACGAACATTGTCAAGCCTTACAGCGCAAACTAGATGACGTTGATAGTGATATGAGAGTTGATGATTCTAAAGTCAAACTTATTTATTCATTAGCTGATAAATTGGAGCGCCAAGGACATAAAGGTGTACAGGCAAGAAAAGAGAACTTCATCCAGAAATGGCAAAATTTACAAGGAGCTCTGGTGTCCTATCACAATAAACTGTCTGGTGCTGCTGAGGTGCATCTGTTTAACAGAGACGTTACGGACACAATTGAAAGAATTGACGAAAAATGCAAGGCTCTTCAAACTGATGACGTTGGTCGTGATTTAGTAACAGTTCAAGCGTTACAAAGAAAGCAAGAAGCGTTAGAAGTGGAAATAAAAGCGGTGGAGAAGAAGCTTGAAGAGCATGCTTTGACTGCACTTTCGCTGAGTGACAAGTATCATGATGCTATTGATGAGATAGAAGAAAAAATGGAAAACCTCCACACACATTGGACTGACCTTGTGGAATCGAATAGGATTAGAAAAGAAGCCTTACAGAAAGCATACTCTTTGCAGAAATTCTTAACAGAAGTTAAGGATCTGGAGCTTTGGGCAGATGATATTTTGAAGCGTATGGAAGCTAGACAAACGCCAGATAATATAGCAGAAGCAGAAATGCAAATAGAATTCCACAATGAACTTAGAGCTGAAATAAACGGAAGAAACGAAGTTTTCAACAAATTGATTGATATTGGTGACAAATCAACTGTTCCAAAGATCAGAGAAGAAACTGTTAAACTGAGGAATATTCAAGAAAATGTTTTCAACGCTTGGAATAAACACAAGCGTGAAATTACATATGACTATGACCTTCAAGATTTCAAAGATCAAATCAAACTCATCAAAAATTGGTTAGATTCTAAAGAAGCATTCCTCAACAATGATGATTTTGGAGATACTTCTAGTGCAGTTGAAGCTCTAATCAGAAAGCATCAAGACTTCACAAAAATGTTGGAGCAACAAGTCGTACGAGTAGACGATTTGGAAGAAGTCTCAAAGAAACTCATTAATCCCGAATTTGATAGAAACAATCAAGAAGTTTCTAAGATTATGGAAGCTATTGTAAATAGAAAAAATAGATTGTTGCAGCTAACAGAAGCTAGAAAAGAAAAACTAGAGGAGTCGAGGGCACTTCAGAAATTTTTGAAAAATGTTTGTAGTGTGGAAATATGGCTGAATCAAAAGATTCAGATAGCGGCTGAGGAAAATTACAGAGAACCTCACAACCTACAAAGTAAGATTCAAAAACATTCCACATTCGAAGCGGAAGTGATGGCAAGCGACGAAAGAGTGCAAAATGTAATAGACGAAGGCCAAGAACTGATTCAGGCTGATCATTATGCAAAAGAAGAAATTTCAATTAGACTTGAGGAAATAGAAGAAGACTGGAAGAGGTTGCTCGATTTAACACATGTAAAACGTGAAAAATTGAATGAAGCTTATCAGGCCTTACTTTTCATTAGATCTATAGAGGAGTTTGAGACTTGGTTAGGCGAAGTTGAGGCTCAGTTGAAATCTGATGATGTGGGAAGTGACCTGGCGTCCGTCAACAATATCTTAAAGCGTCATTTAGCACTCGAGAACGATTATCAACAACACATGGAAAACTGTGAATCTATCAATGACATTGCTGAACAATTCTCTACGAGCAATAATTTCATGAAAGAAGAGATTGAGGATAGAGCCCAAGAGGCTATAGCACGATTTCATCAACTCAAGACGCCGCTTCAAGCTAAGAAGGATCTAGCGGAATCTATCCTGATGCTCCATCAATTTACTAGTGAAATAGATGAAGAACTACAATGGTTGAATGATCGGGAACCACTAGCAGCATCTTTGGATTTGGGCACGAGCCTCACAGCTGTGCAGAGTCTTCAAAAGAAGCATCAATCTCTTGAAGTAGAGTTGAATTCCAGGGAACATATTGTTAAAGGTTTGATGGATCGCGCCGCAAACATGACGAGATCAGGTCACGAGTTTGCCGATATTATCAATGACAAAGTGGAGGAATTAAAACATAAATTTACTTTAGTAAGGGATCTGGCCAGTATAAGGAGATTGAGGTTACAGGATGCGTTGCAGGCGCAAATGGTGAGTTTCATATAAATATTGGCTATCACATGTAATGTTTCTTCTATGTAAATGATTTTTATAATTTCTGAAGGATGCTAGTATACATATTGAAGGTGCTCAATTGAGAAAAGTTTTAAAATTATTTAATATGGTATTATTTTCATTATATTTTGATTTATCTGTAGAATCCTCACATTCAATTAAAAACATGATTAATGTTAATACTTCTTTTTATATCTAAGAATAATACATTTTTTTTTGAAACAATGGTTAAAAATAACAATTTACACATTTATTATAAAAAAAATAACGCATGACGCACGTTTCGGTGGAACTTCACCTTCTTCAGATGCTAATGGCAAACTATGATTCTCTGTTATATCGAAAACAAGAAATGACAAATTATGTAGAAGGGGTAAATACAAAGATGGTTACAAATAATTATTAGAAAAGGAAAAACCAATTCTGAACTGCTAGTCAGCTAGTTCGGTAAATTTGAAAAGATTAAGAAGGGGGCTTGAAGTATGATCGATTTGGCTATTCAATAGGAGACCAGAATGCTTGTATTTATTTATCTGTAATGATTCTAAAAAATTAAGTTTAATTCCCTTACTTTCAGTATTTAATATTTTAAAATCGAAATTGAATGTGTGATTTTCTTGGATTAAATGGTTTGCATGATTTGTTAATCAGAAGTCGGATTCACATTATGCAAACCATTTAATCCTTATTTTGTGAATTTCACTCGCAATAAAGACATTTCCTTTTCAGATTTATTTATTTTAATAACAGATAAATTTGCAATGTCATTGTCTTCTACAAGTACATTGAGTTTTTCAGCAATATCTTTTACGACCTTCTTACCCTCATCCACATTCGGTTTTTTTTACAGTTTATAGTAATATTATTTGCTAAAGTCTCTTGTTCTTGAGATAAACTATTACATTCCACAACAGCCTTTAAATGTTTCACCTCTTTCGAAAGACCATCAACTTGCTTATTTAGTTTCTCATTAATTTTCAATTGTTCCTCGTATTTCCTAATTATTAA
>JARQZK010004353.1:907500-914558 GCA_030704885.1 Cynegetis impunctata | reverse complement strand
TATATTATATATATATATATATATATATATATATATTATATATATATATATATAAATATATATTAATATATATATATATATATATATATATATATATATATATATATATATATTTATATATCTGTGTGTGTGTGTTAAAATACAGAAGAATTAATATCAAATCCTTCAGTAACATAGCAATGTTTCGAAAAGATCTTCACATAATAATAATGAGAATATGATGACATTTTTGAATAAAACATAGTTAAAGATTTATCTCTTTTCAGTGTGCTATCAGTATGAAACAGAAATATGTAATATGAGTCCTAACTACATTCATTCAAATTCTATAACGAAAAAGAAAGAAAAAATATTAATGATGTATGCGTGATAATAATAATAATAATAATAATAATTTTATTTACCCAAAATTAAATAATACATTTAAGTTACATAATCTTAATCTTAAATATGCATAACACAAATCAAAATAATAGTTTCATTTTCTCATTTGAACATACATATATCTTCATATATATTTAACAGGGTAAACAAAGATGTCGGGCAGTTTGTCACGCATGTATGCGTGATATATATTATATTAGTTAAGTAAGATAGAAAATCGCCATTTGAAGAATTACAAAATTGTTTTATTTTGCCAAGGAAGCGTACAAACATTATGTCCTAATTATCTATCTCACAATTGAAACTCGTATTTTATAATAATGTTGATTTCGTAAAACCGATATATTTGTAAATATGAAACGTCATCGGTTTATTTTGAAAATTTGAAAAAGTTGTTGATTGCAATACTACTCAAAAAATTATACTCAAAGAAAGTTGAGAAAGAATCCAAGTTTGACTTGACTAACAGAAAAATTCTTAAATTCCGAAAACTTGAGAACTTTTAATGAATTCAACATCTCGATTAAACATTTTTTCCTTAGATATTTACATCATCATTTATCACAAGAACAAGTACGAGATATGCTCGTTTTAATTAAGAATATGCCTTGAGCAACAACAAGAATAAGAAAAGGTTGTGAACTGAGTATAAAAAATTTCAAATTTAACGAGACATTCCATGGAAAATTATTGTAACGAGCAATTGAAAATTTCAATGTCAGAGAAATTCTGTTTCGGCGATCATACTACCAAAATTTCAGTTATAATTAAATCACAAAAAACGGAGTCAAACATCAATATTTCAAAATAACTGTAACCATCATTTTCTTATGTGGGGCCACATTTGTGGAGCTGGACCTCGAAGAGCATTTCATTACTTCCAGTTTCCTGGTGAAATCTATTATGCGGAGGTAAATAGCGATAATTTTTCTTTATCTCTCAGCTAACGATTTATGTTCTTCTCAATCTTTATCCCAATTCGTTTTCCATCCACCTCGCTGGCTGTGAAATTCGGAAAAATACAGCATGAAAGAGAAATATAACCTGACGAAACCAAAATTATATAGTTGCCCATTTCAATTGAAATATGAAGTGGGATGATAACATTCTATATCACATTTATACAGATCAAAAATGTTTCATATTTATATAAACTAGTGGTTGCCCAATAGTCAGTGCCGGATTAGCCACGTAGCAAGTGTAGCAAATGCTACGGGCCCCGCGAGTTGGGGGGCCGCGCGCTTCAACGCTTGTCTAACAGTAAAAAAAAATAAGTTTAGATAAGCGTAATATATCTTGCATGCCTTAGACGCGGAGCGTTCAGGCTATGCTTCACTCACACTTGAAAAACTGAAACTCGATTTCGTCACGTTAAATCGTAGGTACCTACAATTTAACGTGATCTGGTGTTCAAACAATTTGGACGTTTTTCTATTTCTACAGCTTCACGGAAATTTCGGGATTTGAAAGATCGGACGGGAGCAATAGTTCTTGTATTGGGGAAATCGATAATGTGGCCTGTTTGGGTGTGATGTTGGGAAAGGGCGTTGGAGATATCTGAGTGTCTTACTGAAAGTGAATGTTCTTTGGCACGCACCTGAATTCGTCGGTTTGTTTGTCCTATATAAGAACGAGGACAATTGGAACAGGGAATCTCATAAACACCGTGTTTTCGTTAGGAATTTTATCTTTGACGGATCTGACAAGATGGGAGAGTTTTTGTGGAGTGGTGAATATGTTTTTTGATGTTTCGTGTTTTTGAGAGATCTTGCGATCTTATCTGTTACTCCTTTGATGTAAGGAAGAAATAATTTAGGTGTAGATTCTTGTTTCAGAGGGATTGGAAGGAGGTAGAGGTGGGGGGGGTGATGTTTGTGTGTTTACGTATTGTTCTTGTTGATTTGATATGTGTTTGTAACCGTTCTGTAATAATATATGTTTTAGAAGTATTGAGTTCTGATTCACGGTGTTCGTCGTCAGATTAGTCGAATGGACGTGGATTAGGGTATTGACTACAGAGTTAAGTTGAGAGGATGGTGGTGGACTGGGCGTTCAGATTACGGTTTGTATGGGTGGGTTTAACGATAAAACTGAATAGGAAGAAGCCTTGGGATGGAAGTTTTTGACCATGACATCGAGGAATGGCAGAGACCCATCGTTTTCCACTTCCATTGTGAATTGGATACTTGGATGTATGCCATTCAAATGATTCAAGAAGTGGAGCAACGAGTCTCCGCCATGGGGCCAGATCGCTAAGACATCGTCTACATAACGTAGCCAGCATGATGGTTTAAGGTCGAATGACGAGAGAGCTTGGGTTTCGAAATGTTCCATGAAAATGTTGGCTATGACGGGGGAGAGAGGGGATCCCATTGGGGCTCCCTTAATTTGTCTGAAGAAATTGTGGTAGGTATCATAGGTTGTATGATACCTACCACGAAAAACGTTGGTGTCAAAATCTACAACAACAATTTAAAGTTGTACCACATTTCTAAAAATTGAGCGCTGGCCGCACAAGTTATGTGTTTGTACTACTTGCACTGCACTACACGCAAGTTTGTATCACTGCAAAAACTAACAGGGAATTCCCTGATATTGTCATCTATCGAGCAGCGAGCTAGTCGTATAACCCGAACAAATAAAATAGAATTCTATTGACTATCAAACTATCAGAATTTGATGTACATTTATATTTGGCGCAACGTAAAAAACTGTGAAAAGCTCTTGAGATGTCAGTCTAGCGTTGTATTCTAGTTGCATTAGTTTATATTCCATCATATTATTGTAACACCAACACTTGTGACCCCCTGGCGAATGAAAAAGAGTGGCCGAAGTTTCTTGTCAGTTCTCATAGCTCGACCCCAATCAGGTAACTGCCGTAGGCAAATTGGCTCAAATAGCTCTTTCACAAGTATCATGGATGTCATTTACTTACATGAATATAAATTTGACTTTGATTGTGCGTATCTAGCTTTAATTGTACCTAATGAAAATTTAAAATAATATACGAACTATTATATTACCAAAGTTAAAAAAAAACCAACTACTTTGATTTGTAAAAGTAATAAAAAATATAGGGACTTTATTTCAAAAACTGGTAGGTATCATTACACGCACACAGATAAACGTGTTCCTACATAGCCGCTCCGGGTTGTCAGGCACACATTTTCGGTTTTATTCTCTAATCCGAGAATCTTGAGAATCTGAAGTAAACCATGGGCCCTGGGCCGAATTTGCTTTAGGCCCCACTCTGGCTTAATCCGGCACTGCCAATAGTCGGAAATCGACTGAAATCAACGGTATGATCGTGGACAATGATTATGTGTAAAATGGCGAATGCGCCGGTATTTGGGAGCTCTCGGGTTCAAACCCCGGGGCCGATTGTTCTGCCATGAGTTTTTGTCAGAGGTTTCCTCATGGTAATGTGAGAGAGTCTCTGCTTGCAAACTTATAAGGCGAATGCTGGGCCAGTATTAATCCTCTGAACCCAACCCACACTTCCTATGTTCCATCAATATCCCGTCTCACCTATCCTTAATGCACTTGTACATACAAGTGTATCCTCTGATCTGGCTGAAGGAGATAATCCCAAACTCAAGCTGCCCGCTTCCCTGACACATACTTCAAAGAGGAATGAAATACCTATGTTTCCTTTTTTCCTTTTTCCATATTAAGCATAAGTTTTAGCGATATATATATATATATATATATATATATATATATATATATATATATATATATATATATATATATATATATATATATATATATATATATATATATATATATATATATTATACAAATAAAAATTAATCGGGTGAGGGGTCAATGACTATTGGTTGGTTCCTTTTTTTTATTTATTCCTCAATATTTCGTCCCGTATTTGGAGACTTTCTCAAGAGGATCTACAACATAATATACTATATTACTAAAATAAACATTAATTGAATAAAAGTTACAGAAGTGGAAACTAGTCACAAGCTCTAAAATTGAAAAACATTGAAACAAATTTAACATCGAAAACAGACATGACTGTGTATAATATGCAATATACTATGTATATAGCATGAAGAAAATTATAGATGCCGATTATTTTTAGAAATGTGCCACATCAATTCCAGCGTGAATTCTGTTAATTTTAATGTTTATTTTAGTAATATAGTATATTATGTTGTAGATCCTCTTAAGAAAGTCTCCAAATAAGGGACCAAATATTGAGGAATAAATAAGAACAAGGAACCAACCAATAGTCAGTGGCCCCTCACCCGATTAATATTTATTTGTCAAATTAACGGTATTGAGGGTAGAAAAGGTATCAAATTTTATTATATATGTATATATATATATATATATATATATATATATATATATATATATATATATATATATATATATATATATATATATATCATAACTATCTGTATTATATATATATATATATATATATATATATATATATATATATATTTCGGAGAGTCGTGATATATCAGTTATTAATTGAGCGCATCATAATTTCATGTTAATATTGTTATCAGAAAATCTGTTACATTAAACATGGACCTAATGATATTTTTTCTGTTTTACTTACTTCTGAATAAAATTTACTCTTCTGAAAAGATTTTTGTTTTTACTAGTTCTCATTTGCTCTCGAAGTATTTCATAATTCCTTATATAAATAATTCAGATTTTATCAAACATTGATAATTTCATTATTGATATATAGCGAAAGGAACGTTCAAAACAGTTGACCTAAAATATAATTTTCTTTCTCGATCAACAAACCCAGCACAAATTAGGATTCTCTCTATGAGATTCAAACTGATAAATTGGGATTACGATGAGAAATATGCAGTTCATAAACAATTTAATAACTATGATAATATACTTAAGTTTGGAGCTTCCATGGAAATGAATTGTAAAAAGATTAAGAGATTTTGTGACGTTAATGGTCAAGTTTTTATGCTGCGAAACAGGTCCGATAATGGGAACAAACCACAGAAAGTAGAAGTTCCAAGAGGCGTTTTTTTTGCAACCAATACTAACATAGATGATAAAAACCTGACATCAAGTGGAAAAAGCACGAACATTAAACAAAAAACCAGGATCATCCAAAGAAAGTGTTAAGAGTGTTTTTACAGCTTTCTGAGGCCGAATGTATTTATAGACGTCTTTTCCGCTTTTCACTTCGTTTTTCGTAAAAAGTTAAAGAAAAGATACGATTGCACCTTAAGAGACTGCTACGAATCGAAAGCGTCGTTAAGCGCACGGTATTTCCATGGTATACATGGAATTTGTCACCTCTATCTCAAATTGAAAATGAGGCGAATCTATTAATTTCAATTTTTTCGAAGAGAAGTTAGAACGAACGAGTTCAAAAAAGATGTCGTACGCATTCGAAATAAATTTTTTTTCCGGAATTATAAGGAAGGTACTAGCTATGAAAGTTCTTGATGAATGATGAAAATAAATGAACGCTATGATTCTTGAAATTTATATTTCAATTATATATTTGAATTGTTCTTGCCTGTGAACTATTTTTAACATTTTGATAATTATTAGTAATAACAGGCTTGATGAATTTAAAAAAAACTTGATTTTATTAAAAAGTTGACGTTTCGCCACGACATTCGAGGCTTTTTCAAAAAGTTTTGAAAAAGCCATTTCAAAAAATTTTGAAAAAGCCACGAATGTCGTGGCGAAACGTCAACTCTTTAATAAAATCGAGTTTTTTGAGATTCACCAAGCCTGTTATTGCTGATAATTATCAAAAAGTTATATATATATATATATATATATATATATATATATATATATATATATATATATATATATATATATATATATATATATATATATATATATATATATATAAATAAATATAAATGAACAAAAGATTGTGAGCATCCCTTATACGCGCATCCCCTCTTCGAAGATCTTTCAATTCTTGCAGATTGGATAGAATGATTTTTGATAACAAAATGTCAAAAGTCGATCCAATGAAGAAGACAGGAATTTATATAATGGACTGTGAAGAATTTAATTCAACATATATAGGCCAGACCGAAACCAGTCAAAAATAACATCTAAAAAACGGACAATCAGCATTTAGGGAATATCTATATATATATATATATATATATATATATATATATATATATATATATATATATATATATATATATATATATATATATATATATATATATATATATATATATATATATAATATATATAATGTATAATATATATATATTATAGGTATATAAATTACATTGATTATATAACAAAAATGTCAAAAAGTCGATCCAATGAAGAAGACAGGAATTTATATAAATGGACTGTGAAGAATTTAATTCAACATATATAGGCCAGACCGAAACCAGTCAAAAATAACATCTAAAAAACGGACAATCAGCATTTAGGGAATATCTATATATATATATATATATATATATTATATATATATAATATATATATATATATATATATATATATATATATATATATATATATATACTATATATATATATATATATATATATATATATATATATATATATATATATATATATATATATATATATATGTATATATATATATATAGGTATATAAATTACATTGATTATAGTGAAATTTTTGAAATCAACAACTTTCTCTTAATGAATACTAGGATT
>JARQZK010004353.1:877500-905000 GCA_030704885.1 Cynegetis impunctata | reverse complement strand
ATATTTATTAATATATTGTTAATTTAATCGATTAAAAGTCAGAACAATGTATCAGCTGTGAATAGAAATCAACATTATGACGTTACACCCGCTTTTATTTGTTCGGGAACTGTCGAGGTGATTTCGGTAATGGATTCAAACATTTGTCTCTATAACTTTTGAATTAGAGCGAAAAAAAACTTGAAATAGTTTTGTTATAAAACGTATATATGATCTTTTCATCAAAAAAAAAATTTCTCCCAAATACCCAATTACATTTATATCCACTTTCTGAAAGAGTTTCAAGCTTATTTCTATTGTCTGTCACTAAACATGATGATACTGATTTTGAGTATGAAAAAAGTATTTGTCCTGAGCTTAGAATTAAATATAACCAATGCAATTTACGCTTATACACATTACTGATATCAAATCTATAGAATCTAGGAATGTTGTCTGGTTCAAAATATAGTTCCAGAATGTCTAAAAGCCGAACTAAGCTTTGCGCCATCTGGCTCTTGTTGGCCCCTGTGGAGCTGATTTATTTGCAAAGAGCACAAAGTAACGTGTTATTAATATCCAAAGTTTCGACAAAATCCAAAGTAACGAAAAAATCGGGAGAGCGGAGCAAAGTCTCAATTGATCAGCTTCTGTTCTAGTTAAATGGCGGTGGAAAAGCAAACCCGAATGGGCAACGAAAACGAACATTATAAAGACGAATGATCCCAGTAGATGATGGAAACAAATCGCTGGATACAAAATATTAATAGTTGGTTATGTGTAAATAACAAATGTGGAAAACTTGAACAACATCTGGAAATAATGTTAGTCCTTTATCTCAATCTGATTCGCAGTCTTCGAGCTCAATTTCAATTTAATCAAATGGATTTTTTCAAGAAGGGGATGAAACAATTCATCTCGTCGAAATTTCTCGTTGCGTATTTCTCAATCATAACCTCAAAGAAACGGCAAAGAATTCTGGCGTAAATTCAAAATTCTTTCAGGATCCAGAAAAACTCAAATAATTGCCTTAAAAACTCCAGATAATGAATTTATAATAGAACCTTTAGAAAAAGCAAATTTGTTCAAACAACATCTAGAAAATATTTTCCAAATTCCTAAAAATCCACTTTTTGATAATCAACTTTTTTTAAATTTAGAACATAATTTAGAAAATATTAGAAACATTAATTTTGAAATCCAATTGAACGGAGGTGATCCACTCACTTCCCCAATAGATCCTGACGTCGTGGCGGAAGCCATACATTCGGGCAAGAACACGGCTCCAGGAGGCGACGGCATATCACGTGCCGTTCTCCGACAACTCCCGCCCGAGGCTATGGAATATATGTCCAAAATCTTCAACCGATGCCTCGAACTGTGTTATTTCCCGCATGCGTGGAAAGAGGCCACGACAGTTCTTATTCCAAAACCGTTCAAAGATCATACATCCCCAGACAATTACAGGCCGATATCTCTTCTGAATGTCGTCGGTAAGGTGTTCGAAAGAATTGTCTGCCAGCGACTCAGAAGTTTTGTCGATGCACGTAATATCATCCCAAACACTCAACATGGTTTCATGCCTTCCGTAAGCACTTCCGATCCCCTTTTGAAATTACATACCGACGTAACAAAAGCTTTGAATACTGGTGACTGCGTTTCTCGCTACTTTTCTCGATATCAAGAGAGCGTTCGATCAGGTCTGGCATGCCGGTCTGATTCGTAAGCTTCAGGATATCCATCTCCCCCTCCATCTGATTAAACTTTTAGCTTCTTATCTTTCCGACCGCAGCATCAGAATAAAAGTACAAAATTCCTTTTCCGAACCATTTATTCCACGAGCGGGAATTCCGCAAGGATCGATTCTCGCTCCCTCCTTTACCTCCTTTTCACATACGATATTCCCCATCCTTTAAATATAGATACAAAGATTTCGCTTTTTTTGCAGATGACACGGCGATATGGACCACGGCGAGGACGTCGACACTATGCAACCGCATAGCGCAGGGCCACCTAGACCGGATCAGTACGTGGGCGAGCAAATGGAGAATAACACCTAACCCAAGTAAAACACAAACAATACTTTTCCATCACCCAAATTACACTCAAACACGTAAATTCAACAAAAACGACGTCCGACTAAGGTTATGGGGTGAAAATCTCGAACTTCAGGAGGACATTATTTACTTGGGAGTCACATTCAATCAATACAACAATTGGAAATCCGATCTTCAAAACACACTCAAAAAAGTCCGAAACAGATCTAACATTCTGTATGCTCTAAGAGACAGAATTCGTAGATGTAATCCTCAAACTCTGTTAAACACGTATAAAACGTTCATAAGACCAGTAGTAGCATATAGATCGTTACTCTATTCGACTTTACCTCACAGATACGTCCGACAGTTGGAGAGCTGCGAAAGAGCAATCTGCCGTAGTATTTTTCCGTCTAGACAGACGTTATCCGTCACACTTAGTACACGAACACGTAAATTCCCCCCATTTTCGAACACCTCCAAAATCTCCAAGCTCGATACGCCCCAACGTACATTTGCACGGTCCCAACATCTCAGACCGAGCGAAGCTCATGACGCCGGGGCACCGTCGACGGAGGGTCCTCTGCAGAAGGCCAAAGAAAAGGTTTCCTTTCCCCCCTTCCAGAATCCTCCAAGTGCTTCAAGACCCTCCTGATGAAGTCCTCGACCACCTAGAGGACATACCACTCATAATTCGCTGACCCGAAAAGTGCGCGTAGTGCCGAAAGTGCGTGAAACGTCGATAGTGCGAGTAGTGCCGAAAGTGCGAGTAGTGCCGAAAGTGCGAGTAGTGTCGACAGTGCGCGAAAAATCAATCCGTCTCCGAAAAACCGAGTGCGGTTCGGTTAGTGCGCGAAACGTCAGCAAATTAATGTATCTATTGTCAAACCATTTAGTAAATTTATATTATAAGTAAGAATATCAGTACATTGCGTGGGTAAAGGTTTTCTGTGGTTTCCCTTACCATCTAATGTCAGTTGAAATATATTGACCTTGGACCGAATGGCACGTAATTAGCAAAAAGTCGGCCGCAGCCGCATTCCCCGATAGGAAAATTAGGATTTTTTTATTAATATTGTAAATGTTAGAGATTAATTAAGTAAAGCCAGGGTTGAAGAAGGTTGTAAAACCTTATAACTTCCCACAATAAAATATTTAGCTAGATAACAAAAATGTACCCCATCCCCCCAAATAGTTGAATAAACGTATTTTCATTCATTCATTCATTCAATCATAACCTCCCATGGAGGCCTCGGTAGACCAGCGGTAAGGTGAACCGCCTTATACCGTTTGTAAACCGAGGATTGTGGGTTCGAGTCCCACCTTGCTCTTGGGTGTTGTGTATGTCCAGAATTTAGTGGTTATAGATTTGAGAGAAATTGTTGGGTAATGTGCATCGTTCACAAGCCCATTGGCCGTTCGGAACCGGCGTTAAACTGTAGGTCCCTCGAGTTAAAAAAAAAAAAATAACCTCCCATGATTTTCTTCAGAATGCCAACAGATACTACAACCAAGAAAAACATAAACAGATCTATTTTCCTCCTCAAACCCGTTTATAGAATTTGAAAGATACTTATTTCGCAAAAAGTTTGAACATATGGTTAATTATTTCATAGAAAAAAAAATTTGCGAGTAGCAACGATGCGCTATTAATATCGTATTTTCTCTTAATTTTTTTTCATGCAACTTAACACCGACAACAAATAATGAAATTCATACATATATTCCAAACCCTCAAAAGGCACGTCCCTAACATAATTCCATTAACATAAAAAAATTTTTGCATTTCAACTAAATATGGAGTGAATGTAGAAATGCGCAATCACGTAGAAAATTTTCACGTGAAATTGACAGCGGCGGCTTACGAGTTGACCATGCTAGGTGGCGGAGTGAATACGTTAGCTTCATTCCTCAGGTTCAAGGATCAAACCCTAGGACCTACTAGTCTGCCTTAGTTTTTCTCAGAGGTTTTCCATGGAGTATATAATTCACTAATTGAGAAGAAAGAAAAAGGCAAATGATTGTACATACCTACAAGCATTTGTTACAAAACAAGGAGTTCATCCCTATAACTCAAGCGTGCGGTATGCTTGAGAGAGAAATGAAACACTTGGTCCATTCTTTTCCTTACGAAAGACTTTTTTTACCACTCACTACATTTGCTTACAATTTTTTAGATTTCTAAATCAATTTGGGATTACTGTGGATGAGCAAAAATACTTCAAAGAACGTTTTTTTTAGCTCCACACACCCTCTAAATAGCCATAGATTGCTAAATTTGTTGTTCATAATTAATCTTTACATCTTTGCCAAAGAAGAATTTTCGCGGTAGCACCCCCTCCTTTGGATATGCCAACATTTTGACCGATTTGCCCAAATTTGAATTGTTCAGCTGATTTGGTCTGAAAGAGGCAGCTGGAAATGTCAAAATGTACCGGAAAAAAATATATAAATATACATACATGTGTCAAACATATCCAAAGCCTCAGAAATCGGTAAAACGGATTTAAAAACCACTCTCGTGACTAGTAATTATGGCTTCTTCGTTACCTGAATATTTCTGATTATGATAATTAGTGTGAGTTGAATTACTCCTCCACGCCCCAAAAATTGTTGAGTTGCTTCTATAATTTCTCAATGGTTAATTGGAGGAAAAAGAATTTTCAATTACATGAATATGAAGTGAAATTTATAGAAATTACACTGAATAATTTGTGCCTCTGGCAGGGATCGACCTTCGATTAGTGAATATCTAATTTGAAACCAGTCATTTTTACCTCAACTCTTGTCAAATTGAAGTTAAATTAAAGGTTGGCTAACTCTGACAGTTTATGTGGTCACAAATCCCAACGCAGCTTAACGTAACGAATTGTTGTTTGATTGAAAATTCGGCCGAATTAAGGTACAGAAAGGATGAAATAACAAATTATGATAATTGGTTTGGTTAAATTGGCACACATAACGGTCCCAACGGTTTCCTGAACGCTGCTGTTCTAATGCATTTCGGACATTATTCAACGAATATTTCGTGGCTATTTGCAGTTCTTATCATGCACAAAACATTAGCATCAAGCCGATTATGTTCTCAACTCAATGAATATGAATTTACTATTCATGAAGTGATACTAAATTTGCTTCATTTTCCCCATGAAAAGATTCATAAAGCG
This sequence comes from Cynegetis impunctata, assembly GCA_030704885.1. Taxonomy (NCBI): domain Eukaryota; kingdom Metazoa; phylum Arthropoda; class Insecta; order Coleoptera; family Coccinellidae; genus Cynegetis; species Cynegetis impunctata. Next base: position 899,818 of record JARQZK010004353.1, on the reverse strand, counting down.
CTGATCCTTGATACTATGAAATTGGTAAATCATCAATTAATCGAGATAGTTGTGATATGTCTTTAATGAAACTGAAATACAATAATACGAGAAGTTATTTTTATAAAACGTTTATTAACCTCTGTCAATATTGTTGAGAGAGAAACTGAATGTATTCAAAAAAAAAATACTGTCAATACTTGGACGAATACTCCAGATCTTTGATTGCATTATCTAAATCAATTTGGGATTACTGTGGATGAGCAAAAATACTTCAAAAAACGCTTTTTTAGCTCCACACACCCTCCAAATAGCCATAGGTTGCTAAATTTGTTGTTCATAATTAATCTTTACATCTTTGCCAAAGAAGAATTTTCGCGGTAGCACCCCCTCCTTTGGATATGCCAACATTTTGACCGATTTGCCCAAATTTGAATTGTTCAGCTGATTAGGTCTGAAAGAGGCAGCTGGAAATGTCAAAATGTACCGGAAAAAAATATATAAATATACATACATGTGTCAAACATATCCAAAGCCTCAGAAATCGGTAAAACGGATTTAAAAACCACTCTCGCCTTTCCCGTTAACTTTCGGTACATAGTCTTTCATTTTCGTGGAAAATACGACCAAAATTGAGAAGTTATAATTTCTTTGTAAATTAACTGTGATGTAATAAAGACGAAAAGAGGTCATATAATTTCCTTTTTGAAATTTGTTTGTTTGATCATAAAATGTTGTTTATTTCGAAGATTAATTTTCACTATAAAACATAAAAGAATTTACAATAATCCGTTTAGTGTCTTATGTCATAACAAAATGTTTCCAATTACATACCCTTGTACTATTTTATTTTCTTCACAGCCCATTTTCTGCTGGAAATCAATTTTCTGTTGACTGCGCTCCAAAGTTCTGCTGAATAATTTAATTAAACAAACTTTCGAGAGAGTTTATGAATAAGAGATTAAATAAGAGTCCTTACTACTAAGGAAATAAGACTTATGTAACTAAGAAGAATTTATTTTCCTACATAGGTAAAAACATACGACCAATCGAACCATGTCAATATTTGTAGACGAAATCCACTGTTTAATGTCATACAATTTAGTTTCGTGAAAAATCGATGGTCGAGACGGAACATTCCCCTTAATGATTGCTTCCGAAAGAAAGGTTTGCTGCTAGTTATCCAGCGGTGGATTAGCATCCACTCGAGCTGGCTATCAACCGCAAGAGATGGGACCACTTCAGTATACTTGGCACGTTTTTCCTGTCGTCGTATAAATTCTCATCAGAGAAGTCCTTCAAAACCAACTGCTTGTTCTGGCGACCGGTAAAAAGGAAACTTGTCATAAATAACATTTTTCCAGGCGAAAGCACCGGTTAACTGGAAAATGTGAGGTGTGTTTTAATTTGAAAGGGCAGCTTCCTTCATGGTTTCGAAGATAAGTTATTGAGTAGTTCTGTTCTGCTGTGGATATAAAAGTTTTACTCCAACGCTCTTCCTCAAAGTCAATTATTTACAATAAGGTCTTGGTGGAAAAAATTTCCAAGTTTCTGAAATAGTTTCGGTTCGAGCAATTGCTAAAAGACTACTACCTCGGCTACTAGACTCTATCAGATCTGAAATACCATTGAAACCATCAGTTTCTGACAAGAAATACTAGAAAGAAGGTGACCGAAAATATTACAAAATTTATTAAAATTATTAGAATTAGAAAAACTGGATTGATTTCAATATTACTGTAATAGAATCTATGACACGGCCTTTCACCACTCGGTTGATTCATCAGATAGAACTGAATACTAATATCTTGGTATCTCAGTTCACATACATTTTATAATTATGTTTGTAATAATAATAATATTTATTCATCATATAACAAAATACGTTATAATACACATGAGACAGTAAATTAATAAATTGACTCCACTAAGGTCATATCCCTCTGCGCGGTTGAATATGAAAAGAAAATCATATATTAAAAACAATATGGCTAGAATTTTTTTTTACAAATAATATGGGAAAGCAATGTAGACAATCCCATAAAAAAAATCTTGAGCATAAAGTGACTTTACAATTTTCCAACTTATTATTCCAGAACATATACGTAATAAACACCCACAAATGTACTACGTGAGAAACGTGAAATAGGCTTATTTTGAGTAAAATCGTGGTGAAACATTAATTTTTCAAGTCTGTTATCTAAAAAAACTAGGTGATTCTTTGAGCAAATTTAATTTGTACAAGTTTTCTCGATGTATTACATACCCAATTGTAATCATTTCTTTCAGGTACTAAAGTTTATTTAAACTGAGATGCCAAGATTTTAGTATTCAGTTCTATCTGATGAAGTCACCGCCTCTTAGATTCAATTATGGTAATCATTTACGTGTGTTACTCAAATAATATATTATTATAGATTTAAACCAAGTAGCGCCCGCATCCGTTCAAAATAAAATTCATGAGCTTCATTCATTGGAATGAATTTTTGTTCCTTGAAAACCATTTATTGTAATATTCAATTCAATATTTGATTATTTAATTCAGGGGTCTCCAAACTGCGGCCCGAGGGCCACATCCGGCCCGCGGACAGATTTTGTCCGGCCCGCGGAGAGCTAGCATACTTGAAAACTCCTTTTAGAGAACATATTTTTATAGCAAATTAAATTTAGTTTACTGAAGTATTCTAATTTTATGTTGAATATATATTAATATGACATCTACATTGATATGGTCATGGGCTAACTACTCATAACATTGTTGTAGGCTTATTGTTATTTTTGTGATAAGTTGGATAAAGAAACACAGAATTGTGATGAGTAAAGACATGTATAATATGCAGAAAATTTAACTTCAGTATATAATAACTAATAAATTATTGAAATGAATCCAACTAACATTTTATACATTTTAAATAAAAACATAACTTATAACAAGCATAATGACATATGAAATACTAATGAGATTTATGTAATTGAGATTTTCCACTGACAATAGTTAGTAGTTGTGGACTAATTTTACTTGTACCAATTATTAAAAGAGATTTAAGATGCTCAACAGTTAATTTAGATCTGTAAACATTTTTTGTGTACTTCATTTTGGAGAAGGTCTTCTCACACAAATAAGTAGTACCAAAAACAGAAAACAGCCCACGAGCAAATTTATGCAAAATATCAAATTTTGATATTTGTTCTTAATTATATCACTGCACTGTAGATCAATCATTTCCGGGGCTAGGGTTTCAATGTCAGTATCAAAAGGATTCTGAAAAATCTTAATTTTATTCGCAATGGCATCAAAGTCCGAGAAACGAGTATCAAAATTTATTTTCAAAGCACTCAAAGTTTCGATTGCAAAATCGATAGGAAACTCAGTCTCAGTGGTGTGGCTGAATATTTCACATGTTTTAAAATGTGTTGTCGGTTTGCAGCCTTTTTTAAACGTTGCGTACTTTTTCGGACTTTTTTTTTCATCAGTGGACTATTTCACTTTTTACCACCGGCAACAATGAAAATATGATTTTGGCCCTCGGAACTTACTAGAGTAATCAGTATGGCCCTATGGCTGGAAAGTTTGGAGACCCCTGATTTAATTGAAACTCATCACCAGCAAATAGAAAAATATCTATAGTTGAAATATGAGTGTGTTATGTTATGAACACGTCATCCAATCATCACAAGAGTACAGGTAGTAAAACAATTACAAAATTTTATTGTGAGTACATAAACCCTTCTGGAGTGTCTACTCTGTGACTTGACAGTATTCACAACTGTCTAGTTTATGATTTGAAAAAATAAGACTAGTTATTATGGCTTCTTCGTTACCTGAATATTTCTGATTATGATAATTAGTGTGAGTTGAATTACTTCTCCACGCCTCAAAAATTGTTGAGTTGCTTCTATAATTTCTCAATGGTTAATTGGAGGAAAAAGAATTTTCAATTACATGAATATGAAGTGAAATTTATAGAAATTACACTGAATTATTTGTGCCTCTAGCAGGGATCGACCTTCGATTAGTGAATATCTAATTTGAAACCAGTCATTTTTACCTCAACTCTTGTCAAATTGAAGTTAAATTAAAGGTTGGCTAACTCTGACAGTTTATGTGGTCACAAATCCCAACGCAGCTTAACGTAACGAATTGTTGTTTGATTGAAAATTCGGCCGAATTGAGGTACAGAAAGGATGAAATAACAAATTATGATAATTGGTTTGGTTAAATTGGCATACATAACGTTCCCAACGGTTTCCTGAACGCTGCTGTTCTAATGCATTCCGGACATTATTCAACGAATATTTCGTGGCTATTTGCAGTTCTTATCATGCACAAAACATTATCATCAAGCCGATTATGTTCTCAACTCAATGAATATGAATTTACTATTCATGAAGTGATACTAAATTTGCTTCATTTTCCCCATGAAAAGATTCATAAAGCGCTGATCCTCGATACTATGAAATTGGTAAATCATCAATTAATCGAGAGAGTTGTGATATGTTTTCAATTATGAAACTGAAATACAATAATACGAGAAGTTATTTTTATAAAACGTTTATTACCCTCTGTCAATATTGTTGAGAGAGAAACTGAATGTATTCAAAGATCTGGAGTATTCGTCCAAGTATTGACAGTATTGATTACATTATTATTTCTAATAATATCGTTTGAAGGACGACGCTATATATTATCGTATATATATATATATATATATATATATATATATATATATATATATATATATATATATATATATATATATGAAGTGAACTAGGACATTTATTTGAAACTAATCAAACAAACCTTCTAGCGGAGCTGGTTATACGAGTTCACGAAACATCGAAATGCCTCCATATACCTTGGATGGTGTATGTTAGAAACATTAAGTTGTTTATCACAATCAATGGAAATGATAGACAGTCTGTTTCGCCCTTATTTGGGGCTCATCAGTATCATCCATCCATCGAAAGTGATAACCAACCAAATATTTCTAACGGCGTTATATTTTCCTTCCAGTGACTATATGGCATATAAATATGACACAGCGCCACCAGTCGGAAACAAATGAACCACATCTTACAGATAGAAGAAAACATTTCGGCAACGAGAACTCGTACGTCCTGACACCCGAAGGTGGTTACTATAATCGCTAAGCAAGAGTAAAGTTGATACATCAATTCGATGTAATTCAACATTCACACGCCGCAAGTAACAAGCGCTCCAATTTTATCCCATTTACAGGTAGCAAATGAATAGAAAACAGAATTCTACAACCCAGGGTTGGTTTTTCCCGACTTCACAATGTTCCTCCACTGTTGTCTGTCCTCCATGGCATCGAGTGGATTTTGGATGCCCAATGCCCTTAGATCTTTGGCAATGTTGTCTCTCCATCGGAGTCGTGGGCGGCCTAGGGGTCCCGTTGTTTCAGCTACGGTGGGGCCATATATTTTCCTGAGTACTCTCCGCTCAAATACTCGGAGGCGCTCTTCATTTGCTACGGTCAGCGTCCACGTTTCACTTCCGTACATTACAACTGGTCTAATTATTGTCTTGTATATGTTTATTTTTGTACGTCTTGATGTTTGCTTAGACTTTAGTAGATTATGAGTCGCATAGAGGCATCTGTTTCCGGCTTGAATCCTACAGTTGACCTCAACTGTCACGTCAGTGTCTTCTGATAGCGTTGTTCCAAGATATTTGAATTTTTTGACCCGCTCGAAGTTGTAGTCGCCCATTGCAATGTTTTGACCTATTCTGTCTCTGACCCGGTTATTTCTGGTGGAGTACATATATTTTGTGTTTTCTTCGTTAATCCTGAGCCCCATATTTCTAGCCTGCTCTTCGAAATTGCTGAAAGTATTTTTCACATTTAGTCTGCTATTTCCAATGATATCCACATCATCTGCAAAAGCCAGGAGTAGGTTAGGGCCGTTATTTTGAAAGACCGTCGCTGGAGGGCAGATTTCCGCCTTTCTGGTGGCTTGTTCCAGGGCAATATTAAAAAGCAGCGGTGATATGGCATCCCCCTGTTTAAGGCCGTTGTTTATATCAAACACCTCTGAGAAGTTTTATCCATATATATATATATATATATATATATATATATATATATATATATATATATATATATATATATATATATATATATATATATATATATATATATATATATATATATATTTTTTTATATATATATATATATATTTATATATATATATATATATATATATATATAAATATATATATATATATATATATATATATATATATATGTATATATATATGTATATATATATATATATATATATATATATATATATATATTAAATAGTTGTATATTAAATTCCAAAAGTCGAACGCATATCAATCTAAATATTTTGAAATTTTACTACGTTGTCCTCAATTCTCAACACCGGATAAATTGAAATTGAGACATTCTTCGAATTTAGTTTTCTAATGTGTACTATTGGTCCGCATCGATATTCCCATGTCACTATCTTCTGCTATTCGTTATCCCTCAAATCGAAGATATGGAAGCTCACTAAAATAGGTGGAACTGATTATCTATTCGATGGTCAGCAGACTTGACAGAAAATCAATGAAACACAGGCACTAATGTTTGTTTGCTCTCGTTTCTTTCAGAAGTGTCACTATAGATACTTACCCATTATTCATGTCAAACTTCCGTAATAATCTATAGAACCAAATCACTCCGAATATTCTATATCTGTCAGAAGTAGATATAATGATTGAAAAGAAAGAAAATGGCAGATCGAATAGCAGAAGGTAAACGTAAAATGTTAAATTATTGACCACATGTTTAAGATATCGGAATTTCATTCAACTCATTAGATAAATTAGATGAGACATAATCTCAACCTGTAATAATCGGACATAATGACAATGGCCAAAATGATCCTTCTTCGTTAGAAACGCATCTAGTTTTACCTACTAAAATGAATCAATAAATTTTGTAGCGAGGTAATCATAGCCCTCATCGCATTTAGCTTTTATTGCTGCTGATTCCGAACAACGACAAACGGCTTGAAGCGCTGATGCTTGCTCGAATGCAAATAGCATATTAATAGTGTGCTCGTTAACATTTAAGCTTTACTTTCGAGTTTCTGCACCAGGTGACAACCAAACCTGAAATAGGCCTACTTCAATGACTTGATGGATAGTTAATGTGGCCAAACAATGAAACATTCTCTAGCTACGATTTAATAGCATTAGTCGTTATAAACAGATATTGAAGTATCTACATTATATTTCGTCATTTTAGTCTGAGGTCTGAGCTATCAAAGCTCCCAATCTACATTATTTCAGTTAACTAGAAATAGAAACAGACGCCATCAAAATCTCATATCTCATATATATTTTGATGCGTCCATCAGTATCTATATTTTCCCCGAAAATGATAGATTACTACACTATATGGAAAGTCAACAGTGAGGTCCGGGAAAGATTTTTCTGATGTGTGATATATGTGAATATACGTATATATATATATATATATATATATATATATATATATATATATATATATATATATATATATATATATATATATATATATATATATATATATATATATATATATATATATATATATATATATATATATAACTAAGTATAAACTTTAAAATAAAAACACTTGGCTTATGTTTCACAATATAAAAAATATTTGGATACTGTATTTAGCAGTAACGAAAAGGCGACATGTTTCGAGTTATGAACTCATTATGAAGACTGACTACAGGAGAGTATTGCATCGTAATTTATAAAACAGACAAAAGCAAAGGTGATACCTGAAAATCAATTTGTTCGTTTACAAGGGGTAATTGACTATTATGGGCGGAACTTATTTCGAGAATTTCAAGAAGGTCAAGGCGTTTTCCTTTGTTACCTGAATGTAACAATTTGGTTCTGTTGAAAGTATATTTTTGTTTTGTAAAATTGACTTTTTATGTTCTTCAACACGAATATTTATATTCCTTCCTGTCTGTCTAATATAGAAAGCAGGACATTCGTCGCAAAATATTTTGTAAACACCACTGTTTTCTCCGATGTTAGATGATGGATCACACGCATAATTTTTATTATTAGTTTTTCCAATATTTCACTTGATATCATTTTTTAAAATCAAGTAGAACATGCCTTCTGCTTTTAAAACTAAGCTTTATCAGTGAGCTTTGACAAAAACAAAAAGTATTTGGGCATATCAATCTACAAATATTGGCATGGTAACAAAGAATCACTTACTGTTGTCATTTTCGTGCAAAAATTTATCAAAATGTTTCAACATTTCTCAAAGTATTATATTCTCAAGTGTCTCAAGGAGGCGAATGAAAATATAGCTTTATCATTGCAAATGTATCATAAGCCATATCCAGAGAGGGGGCAACCCTCGGATAAAATATTTAGCAGACTGAAGCAAAACGTAATATCACACGGTTCATTTAAAATGCCAATACCAAAAACTTAGACATTTGGTGATAGAGAAAGAATTATATTCAATCACAGTTTTATGATTTTTCATAATCCTTCTAACTGTTGTTCTAGCTACATCAGTATTCCATTCCATTGCTTTGGTGGATGTTTGGAGAAAGATTTATTTCGCCCAAAACTGTCGATTGCTCTAATTACTTGTCTATCATTAGATTTTTATAGGTTATTGGTCTTGGCTTCTTGAACCCGGTGATATTAGGTTAGACCCAGGAGATGTCTATTCGTTTTTCGCTATCTATGCTAAAAATACCCTAAACCCCCAAATCCCATCGAAATTGGCCCACCCTGTACGTCTTGTTAACTGAGTTGACATCATGTAAAGTTGTCGGTAAAACTACAATTTCATTGAATGAAATGTGCAAATTCAAATATCTACGAAAGAGTTATCGGCAATAATTGAAAGTTTTATTCATCTCAATTCCACACTCTTTGACGTAAGTAAAAGTGAAACGAAATTGATTTTCTTTCATTAGTTAATAAGTCATTTTAATCGAATTTCTTCCATATATAAAACGATTTTTGGGAGAGTAAGAGGAATTGTGAGAGAAATGATACGAGCGGTGAATGACTTCCATAAGAATGTCAAGAGACATACGACTACACCAAGGGGTATCCAATTATGTCAAGGGGTAACTTGAACCATAGTTTCATGGGTGTCTATAAACATGTGATTGAATTCCGAGATCGATGAATTACGTCCAGATATCTTCTTTTGTAGTTTATAAATAGAGGAGTTGTACAAACAGAAAATCTGAGAAGAGGAAAAGAAACTAAGAAACCTTCTCTTCGTGCATAAAATATCTTCATTTACTTATTCCTTTGATTTAAAATTACTTAAGTTCTCAGCATCTGCCTTCTACATCTATTTTCGTTTACGAAATATCATAGCCATAATTATAAGCACATAGTTTGATTATAAATTTAATTATGCTGTTACAAACTTGAATTCTGCAATATCAGAATTAATTTCAGCATCTGGTTTAAATAAATGAAATACGTTTTATTTTTATGTTCCTCATTCTGTGGTAGTCAGAATTATACAGTAATAAATCTCAGTTAAGGGCATTTTCATTCTCCGGTGTTGGAATAGGGACACGGATAAGAATAACCACGAATATCTATTTCTCACTATCGTTTAAATAAAAACAAGCGGAAAGGCTCGAGATAACATTTCGGTAGACCAGCGGTAAGGTAAACCGCCTTATACCGTTTGTAAACCGAGGATTGTGGGTTCGAGTCCCACCTCGCTCTTGGGTGTTGTGTATGTCCGGAATTTAGTGGTTATATATGATTAAAGATTGCTGGGTAATGTACATAGTTTAAAAGCCCATTGGCCGTTCGGAACCGGCGTTAAACTGTAGGTCCCTCGAGTTTAAAAAAAAAAAATTACAACTTGCTTCATCGTTTCGATAAAAGTAAAATACAATATAACACTGCAATTCATTGTTCACACCTGTTGAATAAAATTCAAAAAATCAGGCTCGCTTGATTGATTATTTGAAAATAATAATTTGAATACCTATATATATATATATATATATATATATATATATATATATATATATATATATATATATATATATATATATATATATATATATATATATATATATATATATATATAAATATATATATATATATATATATATATATATATATATATATATATATATATATATATATATATATATATATATATATATATATATATATATATATATATATATATATATATATATATATATATATAGGTATTCAAAGTATTAGATTATTATCAAATACTGAATCATTTTTTCTGAAACTGTAATTCAGTTCAGCTTAGAGGCAATACAAACGAAATATGGTTTAAAATATATTCAAGAAAGTGACATTAACCTACTCAAAATTTCATTTTCAATTTATCATCTATAAAATCGAGGAATTCAGATATTTCAGTGTAAGGATATTGGAACCCTGATCGTATTCAGCTTTTATTGGTGATTGTGAGGAACGTCAAACGGTATGACAGTGCGATGCACAAATGCGAACAGCATATTAATGTCATGTCATACTCGTTAATATGTAAGCTTTACCGTCGAATTCTCAAATCCAGATGACAAGTGGATCGAAAATACGCCAATTTCGATAACTCAGTAAATGATGAATAGAGCGATATGGCTACATTTCGATTATTGTTATTCAAAACTGTCAAAAACAATATAAAAATGAGTGAAGCAAATTTCTTGAAAATTTTTTTTAGTTTCCACTTTTCCTTGTTAGCAACTTTCATACTCTGCTCATGTAAGTGATGATGAATGAAGAATTGGGACAGTAAAGTAACAAAAAGTCACTTATTGAATTGAAATTCACATGATATTAAACGTAGTGAATTCAAGTTTTGTTTTTGTTCACCATGTTGAATTATCACGTAGTAACGACGGATTCCATCAACTATTTGAAATTTACATCTCAAATTATTTAGACAAAAAAGGATTCAAATAATTTTCCTAATAATTGGATTTTCTAATAAGTAAAAAATTTTCAAATTGTTTTGTTTACATTCAAGGGCACTTCAAGGTAATTCAATGAAACTGCAAATACATCATTATAAAAGATATTCCCCAAATTTTTTTGTGTACTAATATGTAGTAATATAACACTTATATTTGAGAAGCGAAAAATCATAAATATCTCCTTGAATACAAGATATAGATATATATATATATATATATATATATATATATATATATATATATATATATATATTTGAATTGTTGTTGCCTGTGAACTATTTTTAACTTTTTGATAATTATTAGCAATAACAGGCTTGTTGAATCTAAAAAATCTTGATTTTGGTGAAAAGTTGACGTTTCGCCACGACATTTGTGGCTTTTTCAACAAGGTTTTTGAGATTCAACAAGCCTGTTATTGCTAATAATTATCAAAAAGTTATAAATATATATATATATATATATATAATTATTTATTCGAATTGTTGTTGCCTGTGAACTATTTCTAATCTCTTGATAATTATTAGCAATAACAGGCTTGTTGAATCTTAAAAAACTCGATTTTATTAAAAAGTTGACGTTTCGCCACGACATTCGTGGCTTTATCAAAACTTCTGAAAAAATTGAAATTTCTTTGACATTTATGGATTTGAAAAAATTTGAATAGAAAAAGACTACTATGTTTCACTAAAATTTTTCGGCTGTGGCCGTTCTTTGTTATTTATTACGTGCTATTCAGTCCAATAACATTCAATAACATTCAAATCTGTTATTATTAGTTGGTAAGGGAAACCACAGAAACCTTTACCCACGTAATTTGAACCGATTTCGAACATTACGTGGGTAAAGGTTTCTGTGGTTTCCCTTACCATCTAATATATATATATATATATATATATATATATATATATATATATATATTTATTAATATATTTAAATTTATATATATATATATATATATATATATATATATATATATATATATATATATATATATATATATATATATATATATATATATATATATATATATATATATATATATATATATATATATATATATATATATATTTATATATTTATATATATATATATATATATATATATATAAATAATCCTATTTGCTAAATCAAACAAAATTAACGTTCTTCCTAGAATAACGATGGAAATTTTCTTCTTTTCAATTCCATTTTCCCTTGTGAGAAAATTCAAATAAATGAATTGAGAATGGTTGCATTTGTTATTTTCACTCCAAGCACCACTTTTAACGATTTCAATTTACGCCTCTCGTTACAAATAGAAGAAATTAGATTTCCCTCTTTTCAAAAAGGGAGCAGCTAAGTGCTCAATCTGACAGATGGAAGAATTGTACGTGGCGATACTATCAAGACTCAAACTGCTACCAACAACATACGTATATAGCCCAGCTAGATTGATTGAGATATTATTAACACCGACGTATCAATTACTAGCAATACGAGCTCCGAAATTTGTTCGAATTATACTAAAGCCTCGTATCTGCAGTCAGAATTCAGTTGACTAGAGATTATTGGATTCCGTTCAATCACAACATTTCAGGACACTTCAACCAGTTCCTGGGAAGTTAGATGATTTCACTCACGAATCAGTTCATAACCCAAAATTAACGACAATGCGAAAAAATATTATTAGAAAAACGCATGTTCAATTTTAGTGATTTCTATAATATAATCTATGACGCAAATTTTCAACACACTATATTATTATTGAATCTCAATTTACATGAAGTTTAGTACCTAAAAGAAACGATTAACAAGAAATTGAATAGTGGGGTGATTCTTCGAGGAAACTTTTACAAACTAAATCAGATATTGTATATATACAGTAGGGGAGAGCGATTTAAGTCTGTTTGTCCATTCAATCAGTTATCAGAATTATTATATTTCTAGGAATTTTATTGTTAGTTTTAGTTCAATTTGGATTTGAAACATTGAAGTATTCAAAAAATGCGAAACTGTCTCAATTCAACAATTTGATGAATTTTTTGTGAAACGAAAGAGTCAATAATTTAGTTCGTGAATCTCTATACTTCAGGCTCCCAGAAACGGATTTTGAAAAGATCGTTGCATCGATATGAACTAGCACTAGAAATTATTTTCGGGCAAGGAATTATGAAATTGGATTCACCAAACCATATTTCCACAGGCAATACTCTGTAGCAATTTTATTTTATTATTCTCAAGAAACGAGACTATTGACTTTGTGGCAAATAATCCTGGTGTTTCAATACTGAAAATCTTGAACGTACTCTTATCGATTTTTCATTTGCGAGGATGTTTCATAACTTAAAACAAACCACTTTTTTAAAGTAATACTATGTATTTACCGACTAGTAACTATAGTATCCCATTAGTATTATCTAGAATACATATTATATATATGAACGACAATATCAATTCTTATTTTTTTATCGGACATTACACTCCAGACACAAGCCTAATTAAAGCTAGGCTTAAAAATGATTAAACGTAATGTAACTGACACTCTCGATGTCAGGTGTTCGTATACCTATACATATTGATATGTTGTTTGGAAAGCAATCCTTTCAATGCGAGCGGCATGTTAAGTTTCAGAAATGGATGAATTTAGAATTTAATATTGAAGTTAAAATTGATTATGTTTTATAGATTACCTATGATTTTATCATAGTTATTCATTGTGTCATTGTATTCTAAAATTATTATATAATAATAGTAAAAAGTTTGTTGGTACATATATATATATATATGTATATATATATATATATATATATATATATATATATATATATATATATTATATATATATATATATATATATATATATATATATATATATTGTATATATATATATATATATATATACGGACTATTAAAAAAAAAAAAAAAATATATATATATATATATATATATATATATATATATATATAGCCAAGTACTTAAGTACGCTGGCTAATATTCGGGAGGTTCCGGGTTCAAATCCCGGACTTGTCTGCCATGAATTTATCTGAGGGGTTTCCTCATAGCGAAAATAATTCAGTGCTTGTAAAACTTACAAAGCGAATGCTGGGCCAGTATTATCCTCTGAACCCTACCCATACTTCCTCTCTTCCATAATCTGTCTCACCCATCCTTAATGCACTTATACTGACAAGGGAGTTAATCCCAAAACTCAAAGCTCTAAATTTTTTGTATATATTATGTAGAATACATTCCGCCACAGAATTACTTAAATCCTTCGTAATTATGCATTATTTATATATATATATATATATATATATATATATATATATATGTATATATATATTATATATATATATATATATATATATATATATATATATATATATATATATATATATATATATATATATATATATATATATATATATATATATATATATATATATATATATATATATATATATATATATATATAAATAGATGTGCCGCGGTCGGGAGTATTTGAAAAACTAGGTTCTAGGAATGAACCGCGTAAAAGATTTGAAAAATCTCGACGTTTCGGCTCCTTTTGCGAAGCCATCTTCAGGAAAATTGAAAGGAAAATAATTCAGATACGTGGCCTCAATCTACATACTCCACGAATCGAATTAGGAGGAATCGGAAACAATACGATTGCGTGGTCACAACCTGCCTACTCCACCAACCGTACTGCTTCCAGTCAACTCTGAAGTCTCAACCTACCTCCTCTTCAGAGTCAACTGACGGGCCGATCGTCGTGTGGCCGTATTTATAGGCGAGGGGGGCGGGTACTCCATTGACGTAGTTATTGACGTAGTATTGACGTCAAAGGGGTATTCGCGCACGGTATCAGTGCGGGATGCACTCTGATTCATTCCTAGAACCAAGTTTTTCAAATATATATATATATATATATATATATATATATATATATATATATATATATATATATATATATATATATATATATTATATATATATATATATATATATATATATATATATATATATATATATATATTTTATATATATATATATATATATAAATATATATATATAGGCGCCGACTCCATGGGGCCTGAGGGGGCCCGAGCCCCTCAAAAATTTGTTTGGGGGGGCTGAGCCCCCCAATAATTCAATAAAATTATTAGTTTCAGTATGCTTTGTAAAATCACAAAATTATGTTGATTTTTTTCATTTTCTCCAGAGGACAAAACAGAGGCAGGTTACAAAGGTGCATGTTCCTTTGAGTCAATGTTACAATTAAAGACTTAAATTAGGGAATTAAATACATACAGAATGTTAAATTTTCAGTTTGCAAATATTAGTACCTACTGTATTAGTTATTTTCAAATGCTTAAATATTTTTTATAGATATTTCTTATTTTGAAATACTCAAATATTTTGAAAGCAACAACTTTGAGATACTTCTTTTAATTAAAGAACTCTCAGCCTTATTCAAGGTAAGCTTAAATAGGCCATTTCACTTATTAGTCAAATTGCTTTTACTGTGGGACAGCAATATTTTATGTTGTATACTTTTAATGATAGTTAAGGATTTATTTAAATACAATTTCAGTCTTTTCATAGCTACGTATTCACTGCTCTGTAATAGTCTATAACCATAACTATTACCGTAAATTAAGTTAGCTTTTTACGAAAATACCGTGCGTATTTATGTTTTGTTTCATTTTTCAATGCCAAAAAATGTGTCAGGCTTGTCGAGTTTCCCTGAGTGTCGAGTTTTCGAGAGTCGAGGTTTCGATATTCTAATGTTGATCATATGACTATATGCTTTAAAAAACGTTAAAACTCACTATTCTTCATCTAAAATTCAGAAAATTTCCAGGCAAGACCCCCGGTATGGGCCCCCCAATATTTTTTATAAGTCGGCGCCTCTGTATATATATATATATATATATATATATATATATATATATATATATATATATATATATATATATATATATATATATATATATATATATATATATATATATATATATATATTTTTATATTTATATATATATATATATATATATATATATATATATATATATATATATTAATTTATATTAATATATAAATAAATATAATATATATATATATATATATATATTTATATATATATATATATATATTGTAGCGTCCTACTTACCATGTAGTATTGACTTAAAAATTTTGGTAAATATTCGGCCACTCTGCACGGCAGCTTTTAGTCTGGGGAGCTTTTTAATTTCTACGTTTATATACTATTATCAAAGAATATGATTGGGCGCCACTACATTTTACGTGATGTCTTGAGAAAATGTAGAAAATTTGCTTTAGACTTATTAGGAGGAAAATATTAAATAAGCAAAATATTAATAAGTCCAAGAGATACCACGGCATGAACTGCGTTTTTTTTTTTTTAACTCGAGGGACCTACAGTTTAACGCCGGTTCCGAACGGCCAATGAGCTTGTAAACTATGTACATTGCCCAACATTTTTCATCATAAATAACCACTAAATTCCGGACATATACAACACCCAAGAGCGAGGTGGGACTCGAACCCACAATCCTCGGTTTACAAACGGTATAAGGCGGTTCACCTTACCGCTGGTCTACCGAGGCCTCAACTGCGTTGAATCTAACGATTAGATTGTTCACACTAATAAATAAAAAGAGATGATACTCCGAGTTCACAGCAAAAAAAGAAGAAAAAACAATCAATACGGTGCTTCAGGTACGTTGTAAGAAAGATAAGTTAGATTATAGTTACCGTCCTTTCCTTGAATGCAGCCAGAACTATTTATTATTACTTCGGATTACTTCTAATAATTTCAAACGAGTAATTCAGGATCAGCTACTTCGTTTTGATCACTGTCCATGAATATTAAACGAAAGTTCCTATATATCCTGTAATGAGAAATAGACTCTTTCTTGAAATGAAACTCTAAAATTATGTTAACAAAAAAATAGAACAGTTACAAAATAATTAACTCACATACCTTTTCCTTTCCAAATGGAAGTCCTATTTGATCGAGATTCATTTTTTTGAGTTGATTAGAATAAAGAAAACTTCATCAATCAAAATTCTCGTATATTCGCAACGACAATCTTATTCTCAGTGCCTTGAAATAATTCTTACCGCGAGCTCTAAGGAACTTATCTTTTATATCTTATAAAAACTTGGTTTTGATTAGATGCTATGTTTGTCATGCGCGAGGAAGAACTTTAGCGGGCTACACACGGACGTGGATGTGTTTATACATAAACGTGCATCCAAAAACGCGCAACCAAAAACTTGCAAGCAGATTGCGTACACACGTTCGAACAAAACCATAGTTTTGTTCGAAGAAGAATGTTTAGCTCTTGTGACAGTGGCGTGTACTTATGCTCTTGAAAAGAAAAATAGAAATAAAAATAAAGATTAACCATTATGCAAAAACACGTGTTCATTTGAATGCGCATACAAAAATTCAAGCGATTCAGAAAACTTCAACGCGGCGTTCATCCGGAGTGTGCATTCAAAAACGTGGGTATTTTTACATCCACATTAACATTATTGGCTGCACGTTCTTGGATGCACGTTGACGTGTTAAGACATCAACATCCGTGTGTAGGGGCCTTTTAACAAATATACGAATAATATAAAAAATCTGTAAATCTATAAACAGGGATGGAATGTGCGGCAATTTGAATCTACAATATATATATATATATATATATATATATATATATATATATATATATATATATATATATATATATATATATATATATATATATATAATATATATATATATATATATATATATATATATATATATATATATATATATATATATATATAAATAGATTCCAAAGTAGCTCAGTCATTTCACTTTGTGTCAGGGAATTACTGCAACTTGTTAAACAATGGTTTGGCAGTCGAAACTTAGTTTTGAATGTTAAAAAGCAGAATGTATAATCTTCTACACTGACAAGTCTAAAATTGATCATCCACAGTCTAGAAGTGCAGATAATAATAATATTGAAATTAGTGATTGTGTAAAATTCCTGGGTCTCAGGCTTAATAAACACCTCAAATGTCCACATATCGAACGCTTAAAAAGTAGACTTAACTGTGCTTGTTACATTATTTTCATTCTGAGAGACCAGATATGTACAGATCTTCTCAGATTAGTTTATTTTGCAAACTTCCACTCTGTATTGTCCTACGGTATTATATTTTGGGGAGGTTCTCCTTATATAGAGCATATTCTCTTTATTCAGAAGAAAGAAATTAGAGCTATGCTTCAGATGGGGTATAGATATTCATGTAGAGGAATTTCACGTGCAAATAATATTCTTATAGTGTATGGTTTATACATTTATAAGTTACTTATATTTTTTAAGAAGCATAACCACTATTGTAAACCATTCCAAAATATTAATAATACAAGGAAAACTTTTCCTTTTAATGTACCAGTTCATACGACTACTTTAAGAGAGACGAGTGTACAGTGTAGGGCTATGAATTTTCTAGACTACAAGAAGAGATTGTACAAGTTATTCAATTCTACAATTTACAAGAATTTAGAAGCTTCTGCGGAAGCAATCGTTTGTAATTCACTGAATTGTTGCTGACTTGTTCCATTTTTATGCTTGTGTAATTTTTTGGAATTAATAAAAATCTACTTATCTATATATCTATATATATATATATATATATATATATATATATATATATATATATATATATATATATATATATATATATATATATATATATATATATATATATATATATATATATATATATATATATATATATATATATATATATATATATATATATATATATATATATATAAATATATATATATAAATATATATTTATAAATATATATATATATATATATATAAATATTTCGGATTGTTGTTATAACGTAGGTATTTTAGTTCCCATAATATGTTTTCATATTAATATATCTATCAGAAAATATGTTACGTTGAACATGATCCTAATGGGAATAAGGTTTTGGTTCTACTATATTCTGAATTTAAAAAAAAACATTGTTTTTAATACATTTGCTCTAGAAGTAATGTATAAATCCTAAAATAATTATTTTAATTTCTTTTCATTTAATTATTCTACAAACGTTGTTAAATAATTGAATCTCACCTGCTATTCAATACATAATGAATAACGAATGAAACTTCGTTCCAACCGGGTGACTCACGACACCTTTCGTCTTTTTGTCTTGGTTGCAAGTTATTCAACGGAGGCCTCGGTAACCCAGCGGTAAGGTGTATCGCTTGTAAACCGAGGATTTTCGGTTCGAGTCCAACCTTGCTCTTGGGTGTTGTGTATGTCGCATGAAATATATAGGTTCTAAATATGATAAACTGTTGGATAATGACTTATTTTCAAGCCCATTGGTCGTTCGGAACCTGCGTTAAACTGTAGGTCCCTTGAGATAAAAAAAAAAGTTATTTTTCCTTGATATGATCATTCTGAAAGCACCGCTGGTGTATGTTTCAGTTGTTAAGCTCAGTCACATCTAGATTTTTATAACACTGAACATAAATAAAATCATAGTAACGTATGAATCAAACTAATTCTTTTATTCTTTGCTATTGCTATTGACATATATATATATATATGTGATCTACCTTGAGTTTAATAATTGATTATTAGGGAGGATTTGCAGCCGCCCTTATTCGTGACAGAGTAAGTTAGGAAGTGACATTGCAGTGATTTTTCGAGATTACACGCTGAGAGCTAGACTTAAATGTAGCTGTTGGCCAAATTACATCTGGGAACTTTCCCGTTTCACCAGCGACTTGTTATTTCATTTCAGCAGATCTAGTAAATTCTCTCTCGCTTTTACTTGTTCTTATCCCGCATTTTTCATTTTATTATTTTAATCCGCCTGTCTTTCCCATCATACTAGGATAATACACTCGAGAGATAGAGATTCAGTGCGTTTCTCTACTGCTTTCCTTCAGATGTCCTCTATTTAGTTAAATACGAAAAATCGTGTAGTAGCTGCATCTGCACATCCAATTCCTGGGACAAAAAGTGGGTTGCATTCATTTCCACGGTCTTGATCGTCATAACCATTGTTTTCATTGAGGTGTACTTACTCCAACCAGTTTATTTTTACCGAGTTCATGTTTTGTTCATTTGAAACAATGCTCCCTGAACGTGTCCAAATGTGACAGCTATTTTTCACTATTAATAATTCATATACTTGAGTATTATGTTTATTTGTAATGCTTATTCGTGTATTATTTCATTTCACTTAAACTCAAATAAACATTATTATTATTATTATTATATATTGATACCAAATTTTTCATTTCTTTGTTTTTCTCCAACAAAGAACGAAAATATATTTCAGGGAGTTTTGTATATATATATATATATATATATATATATATATATATATATATATATATATATATATATATGTATATATGTATATATATATATATATATATATATATATATATATATATATATATATAATATATATATATATATGTATATATATATATATATATTTATATATATATATATATATATATATATATATATATATATATATAACTTTTTGATAATTATTAGCAATAACAGGCTTTTGAGATTCACCAAGCCTGTTATTGCTAATAATTATCAAAAAGTTAAAAATAGTTCACAGGCAACAACAATTCGAATAAATAAATATATTTATATATATATAACTTTTTGATAATTATTAGCAAAAACAGGCTTGGTGAATCTCAAAAAAACTCGATTTTAATAAAAAGTTTACGTTTCGCCACTCGTGGCTTTTTCAAAACTTTTGAAATATTGAAATTTCTTCGACATTTATTGATTTGAAAAAATTTGTATAGTTAAAAAAGAATACTATGTTTAATCAAAACATAGTCCCTAAACTGATATTTCGACCATAGTAATATTTTTACCAAATAAAGTTACCTATACGGCAATTCGAGTATTTCTGACAATAGAATAACATCTTACATTCTATTTTTAGTTTTTATCATACTCTTTGAAAATAACAAAATAGACTGAAATTTGCGATGCACTCATACAGTCAAATATGATTTGCAATTGATACTCCTATGAGAAATGGAAATGAATCAAATTGATTGAAGATTTCACACTCGAGCGCAGTCAATGCTGCGTTACCTTCAATGTGTGAATGAGATGAATAATATACTACTGCGATATTGTACAGGATTTCCCTCGAGCATGCATAACGAACTTTGAGTTCTCATATGCGCTCTTCCTCGGAGAAATCAGGACATCCATTCACTATGTTTCAACAAATTTCCACTTTCTTTCCAACAAAAAATAAGGTAAGGTGGGGTAAGTGTGTAGCAATATTTGGAAAGTTCGTATATATACCATATTTTTAAACAAAGCACTAGAGTTGCAGAATTCAAATTTTGGCATAATATATTTATGGGTATTGCCTACAAGTCCTCATAATAAAACTTTGATATAGACACATTTTCGCATTTATTTCTATATTATATATATTTCTATGCCCATAGTACACACTTCTCCTGTGAAACGGGAAAAGTGTGTATGCAAGCCAAATGCAATGCACATATCAAGAAATGTAGAAGTTTGAGGCAAGTGTGTAAAACTGCGATATTTTATTTTTCGACTGGTGCAAAAAAAAATTTTTATCTTACAAACTCTTCAAGTTACAAACTTTTTAACAAGAAATGGACATTAACTGAATAACTAAAACATGAATATATCCTAAAGGTAAAGTAACATATTTGAATAAATCGAGTTATATTACTAATGAACTAACAACTGGCTTTGGAAGAACCATAATAATATCTTGAGATCCAATGAAAGCACATTCCTCAGGGTCAGCCCAGATGAAAGAATTTGTAGCAGTTGGATCTAAGGAATGAACTTTTGACGTTTTACTTCTACTTCTTCGTCTACTTTTTTTGTTGACAGTAACATGAATACTACCAATATCCAATCACTAACATCTACATCTGAATTTTCTTTGTTTAGTTCATCCATAAATGTGATCAATTCTTCCTGGTCTCTAAATTCTTCATCAATATCATCGTCACTCTGGTCTTCACAAACTACTTCTTCATCTGATGATGATTCTGATTCACTGACTACGTTACTTTACTTTTTTTCACTGTCTTCTTAATTGGGTTTTCCTATAAACGTTTAATTACCTCTGGAGCAGTTATAATTTCAGCTTCACCCGCGATTTTTCTTCAAGGTTTCTTGTCTTCTTTTACTCTTTGTTGTTTCACCATTTCCAGAAGCAGCTCTTCAAATGAAGTCCCTTTATCTGGCTTCACAATTCCAAAACCGATATCTCG